>VMKM01003756.1:0-29486 GCA_008360985.2 Macquaria ambigua | reverse complement strand
TTTTTTACAGAGTTGAATTTAGATCATTTCAGACCTAACGAGACTCTTCTTGCACTCACCCTGTATTTAATCCTTTCCAGTATCTTCATGCTCACACATTTTGGTTGAGCTTCAATGTGTGTTTGTGTGACCACACTGCTATAGTAGTTTACACACACACACACACACACACACACACACAAAGCGAATCTAACTTCTAACCCTGTGCGTCTGCTCGTCCACAGCCACCACATACACACGTGAACAGCTGGAGATGAAAGCAGCGTATGGTAAAGCTCCTCTTTGATCAGTGTCTGCTGCTACCACACACACACACACACACACACACACACACACACACACACACACACACACACACACACACACACACACACACACACACACACACACACACACACACACACACACACAGGAGCAGCAGTAATCTGAAACAGCCTGGCATGTGGTCTAAGGCAGAGAAAACACACAGTGGCAGAAGAGGAGGCTGGCGGTCGACTCCAAATGAAAACGAACTTGTCGTGTCGTCCACACCAGAAGGAGGCGCTGGTGAGTCACCATGGAAACAGCCAAAAACACACGGACCAAAACCAACCACTGTAAAGACACTGTGAGCTACCAGATACATTCAAAGTCTTTTATTGTAATATCATACAGGGGTTAAAATGATCAGACAATTATAAAATAAATAGAAATTTTACTCTCAAATCTTAAAATAGTTTACTTGTTAGAACCCAGCAGATAGTGGACTTGAGGCCGATATTGATATTATCGGTTTTATAACAAACACATAACATTAACAAATATTTTTGATAAGGATCCTTTTAATATGTTTAGAATTGGGACATAAGACACGTCAGTGCTCTCTGGTGGACAAACTATGTATTGGCTGACATGTATGCCGATCCTGATATGTGTATGACAGAAGCTAAAATTGACTGATATTATCAGCCATGCCGATGTTTCTGTCGGGCTGCACTTCTTATAGTATTTGTCAGTCTTTCCCTCCTGCATCATGTCTGCCAAGGAATCATTTAGAGCTTCAGCTTTGGATAATTTGGATGCTTCTGGTGAACACAAATACTGGAGCTTTAACTCATGTTTTCTAAAAGGCTGTATTGGATGTCAAATCTAGTGGGTATTTTCCAAAGTTACAGCTTTTTTTTTTAGTACAAAAGTGCCTCTATTTGATTCCACGGACAGCGTGTCCCTGGAGGGATACGTTCTGGTAGTTGTTGCCAGGACAAAACACCAGCAATAAACCTGCACACCTGCCAGGATGACGATAACCTCTTGATTTGTCTAACTCAGTTTAGTCTACAAAGGGAGTTCTTCACAGCCAGTATGGAGAGGAGGATTACAGCAACCCATAACTCTCTCAACATATGTATACATGTTAAATATTGAGCTTTAGAGGTGCTGGTAGGTGGATTTTGTTACCCTTGGAAAGAGCCCGCCTAGCTGTTTCCAGTCTTTATGCTAAGCTAAGCTAACTGTCACCTGACTGTAGTTTCATATTTACTGTATAGACATGAAAGTGGCATCAATCTGAACATCTAACTCTCAAGAAGAAAGCCAATAAGCATATTTCCCAAAATGTCAAATTATTCCTTTAACTGGCTGCTGAAAACGATCGGAACAGAGCCGAGTGGGAAAGAGGTGACAGACTTTCAACCAGATGGTCCAGAAGACAACATTAGAGATAAACCCTGAATTTAAAAAATCCAAAGTTTGTTTTGCTTTGAAGAGAAAGCCGACCCTCGGTGGAGAAGTTTGAAAGAGAGACTGTCAGCAGCCACCTGAGTCCAGGTGTGTGTGTGTAATATGACTCTGCAGCCTCCAAGGCTGCGTAGTTTAAAGAGGCAGGACCTACCGCGGCTGTGCACGCCTCCGTCGTCATGGCTACGAGGCGTATCTCTATGGAAGGGCGAGGCCTGTGAGAGGAGGGAGGGGTCGAGACAGGAAGGAGGGGGCGAGCAGGGCAGCGAGGGCGGGGCTACAACCAGAAAGTGGGCGTGGCGTGTGTAGTGCAGGAAGGTGGGGCACCATGGTGAATTGAGTACAGCAAGGCAAAGTTCATTCCACGAAAACATACCCGAAAACACCAATATCACCAGGAGAAAGGTCCCGAAAAATTGGTTGGCAGGAAATAAAAACAGGGAGATCAATGGGAGGCAGGTATTGATCCAAGAGACACACATGCAGGCCGGTCCGATTGGATGAGTTTATGATTTTAACATTAAAAGTCATGCAGCAGATCAGTGAGAGGAGAAATGAAAGAGGGAGGCGGAAAAACAAAAACACGTATATCAGAAAAGGATAATATGAAAAGGGGGGATACCAAGAGATGACAACACAAAACAAAATAAAGATTAGTGACATTTCACTTTACAGATCACCTCGACATGCTGTTAGCATCATGTTAGCTTCATTAGCAGTTAGCAACATTTCACACGCTGGTAACAGTTAGCAAACAAAGGTTGGATGGTTGCTAGCTCTTAAAAAAAAAGCATGGGGCTGAAGTTTGCTATGATTCAAGCAGTGACCATGAAGGTGCTTTTAACACGACTGCTGGTTCAAGTTGTGCTGATTTGGATTAACATTAGCAGTGAGCAGATATTCTGCACTAACTCTGGGTTAGCTTGTGCTCAACTATAGCGCTGATCCAGGATGGTCATGCTCATATCATGGCCCTGGATCGCCATCACAGGAAGCACAGACTTTTCAGGTGCTCAGAAGTTCATTACATTTGTTACAGGAAGATTAAGATTTAAGATTTTAAGAGTTTAAGATGCAAATACACTGGTTGGTAGGAAATCTAAGGTCCGTCTGAATTGGTCCAGTAGATCGCCCCAGCGGATGCAATGGCTGCAACGTAATCCTTGTGGGCAACTGCGCCCGTCAAAGTCCGTCCACTAAAAGTGCTTGTTTTTGCCTCTGACGGGCTCAGACTGTTATTCCTTTTTGTTTAACCAGAAACAGAAGTCTCGCTCTGAAATCTCGCGAGAGGTGAGTTGTTGCAGGAAGACGACGGTGTTTCTCCTGCTGCTTAAATAACGATGTGGATCAAAATCCTGTCTAGATTTGTTTAAATGCCAGACTTCAGTCAGGTCATTTCGACAGGTATAGCCAGGCACTGCCATGATTGGTGGTTCCAATCAAAACGGAGCTACCCACATCATATATTGTACTGTCATGATACTGTACATGAAGTACACCACTTCAGCATGGCGTGAAGAGTAAAAACTGTTTTCACAATCACACTGTTAAGAAAAAACAGTGAATCCACCTGTGGGTCTGGCAGCCCAAGTCTCTGACCCACCCTCTTAGCCCAGATCCAACTCACCTGAACGGGGCTTCAGTCCAAACACCGGGCTGGAGAAGGATGGAGGTCCGCTGGCTGGAGATCTGTCGTCTCGCTGCGGCAACAGAAGTGGAAAAAACACGGTTCAGTAGTCGGTTTCACTAACAGTCAATGAAAGTATAATTCATTGAACAGATGCTGGATATTCTCTGTCCTGGGCTTCACATGGGAGATGTTTGCAAAGACACACAGACTTACAGATGACTCCAGAGAGAAATAAAGTACGTAGAAACACAAACGCTCCTGTGATGAAGTTGTGTGTTTTAAGTTCAGAGACCTAAAGTTAACCCTGGCTCAAAGACAGCAGCACTGCACTCGATGATCCTCCCTCCTCTCTTTAACCGTCATTCAACTTATATAACCAGCAGAGACAGAAAGAGACTAGACTGATGTCAGCACTCTTTAAGAGACCCGGTATCAACATCTGATCTGTATCTGCACTTCTTATCTGGATCAGGAGAAACTCATGTTAATGCAGGTGTAAATGCACGCAGAATGCATTGCAATCAGAACAATACTGGATTGGTAAGACCACATCTGGAGGTGGTCTGGCTGGCACTGATTACAGCCAGGGACAAGCAAGTTCAACCTAGTCTGGCCCTCTTTGGGTTACCTGGCTTCACTGAGACTAACGCTGGTAGTCCTGGATAACTGGTCATCAAGTGGCTCAGTTGCTAACTTGCAATTCAGATGCAGCTATAATCATCATTCATGTGTACAGTTTTTATTCCTGCGTTTGTCAGAAGATCTGTTTTAAACCAGAGCAGACACATGGGAAGTCTGAGCAGCAAAGTGATTCTGCTGATCTTTAAAAATATCTTTTGCTCTTTATTACTCGTCACTTTATTGTAAACTCAACACTTTTGTCCCGGTTAGGGTCCTGTCTGGGTAGTGATCTGATTGGTCGGTGTTTGGGCTGTTGACACGTTTTGATCTCATCCTCTGACGTTAACCTGCTCCGGAGCAAGTGAGCCATCTTTGTGGTACCTGAGTTCAGCCCAAAGATGACTGGCTAACACACTAATCTCGCTTGAGGCCCCAGTTGTACATCTGTACAATTTGGCCACAAGAAAAACATCTGCCCAACAAGTTCTAAGGTCACCAAACTCCACCTCTTCCTGCCAGCTCAAGCTGTCAGACTACAGACAAGTTCTTCAACAGCATCACTTCCCTCCACCTGCTGACAAACCCAGCAGCTCTGCCAAACTAATCTGCATATTAAGATCTAATCACAGTGCAGGCAGAATTCAGATAGCAAGAATGCTTATCAATACCAGGTGGAAATGCAAAGATCCCTGGTCAGATCTCATCATCCAGATAGTGAATCCAGATACAGATCGAAGGTTAATACAAGGTAGAAACAGGGGGAGGTCAGAGGTCAGCTGATAGGGATCAATTCAATTCAATTCAGTTTTATTTATATAGCGCCATATCATAACAAGGTTATCTCAGGGCACTTTTTCATATAGAGCAGGTCTGGACCGACTCTTTATATTTACAGAGACCCAACAGTTCCCACCATGAGCAGCACCAGGAGACAGTTGCAAGGAAAAACTCCCTTTAACAGGTAGAAACCTCGAGCAGAACCAGAACCAGAACCAGGCTCTGGGCGGGCGGTCATCTGCCTCGACCGGTTGTATCATACAATAGAGCAGAATGGTTTCTTTAACTTGAAGGCCAAAACAAACTAACAGAGGTCAACACTGATTCTAAAGGACTGTTTCTTTAAATCTAAATCTTTTGGGATTCAGTCAGCCAGTTCAGATCCTCGACTAAGTGTGTGTGTTGCTAGTTTTGTGTGGATCTGAGAGTCTGATACACAGTTTGTCTGTGTTCATTCTTTTACTTCAGAGCATTGTTAGACCAATCTGGGAAACAAAGCCGTCTTGTTCTCCTCGTTTCTGAACCTACACTCTCTCCACTCTGTTTGTTTCTGTAAAACACTGAAGACTCCAGTCTGATGTTTGCTGGCAGTGCAAAGGGTTGGTTTAAAGACTTATTGGCTTTCTTTCCAAACATTACATGAGAAGATCGATATCTATCTCATGTCTGCGCGCTAAGTACAGAGCTGGAGTCAGGACGTGGTTAGCCTAGCTTAGCATAAAGACTGGAAGCAGGGGGAAACAGCTAGCCTGGCTCTGTCCAAAGTTAAAACTTTAATGTTCTTAATGTTAAAACTTTAATTGGCTTTTCCTTGAATGGTTGGAGTCTTTATTTTTACTTATTAGTGGAGCCTGAAGTTACGATAGAAAATACATTGTTTTCCAGGAAGTTACAGTATTTGGGGGTGTAACACAGGACTACAAGACGCAATCAAATACAGAAAAACAAAATTCACGATTCTGAACTCTTACTGTCAGATAGTGCTGGTTGCTTATGAAACAAACAGGACACAGAGACCCAAACTGACTGACACCACATATCAGCCACTTCTGCAGATGTTTACACACTTACATGCAAGACAGGAAACTGTTAATTCACCAGCCACCAGTTTATTCAAATCAGAAAAATAAATTGTTCCTCAAGAACTCAGAGTGACTGGTGAAACATTTGGACTGATGTGCAGCAGTAAATAAACATATTCCCACCCTGTTCACATGTGTCACCTGCTGCCAGATGAAATGCGACACATGTGAAAGCTCAGTGTGGTTTGTTCGGCCAAATAACTCACAGCAAACAGACACACAAGTAAAAGGCTGTCAGATTACTGGGAAACACGACTGAGGACAGTTCAGGGCTGAGGGGCGGGACAGAACCTACATCCAGTGGTTTGGTGCCAGGTTTACCTTGATTGACATATGCCATTCATACTCCCGGCATGCAAGCTGGGCCTCAAACCTGGCCTTCTCTAGAATCATCTGTCTCTTCTTCTGGAACTCATAGCCACCTTCCTCCATGTGCTGCTACAGAACGCATCAAACGTTTAGGCTTTAAATTACCTTAAGTCTTTGCTATTACTTACAAACTTATAGGCTTTATATTGTTATATTTCCAAGGACAGAGACACAAAATAGTTTAGGACTAAGGACAGGGAATGAAACCCGGTATTAAAGGGCTAAATTATTAAAGACTGTAGTATCGATAAGCTCCAACGTTATCGGTTCTGCTCTTGTTATTGGAGAAATTAAAGTATGTGGTATATTTCTCCATAGGGAACAATCCCATACATAAATCTGATGAAAAAATATGTAAACTACATACAGTATATAAGTCCCTGTATGTCTCACACATATATGCTTATAGATGTGATGTACATACAAGTCACCATATACTCATATCATATACCTTAATCAGACTGCATCCAGAAGACCTTAAATTTTTGTATTGTTTTTTCTCTTAAAAAATAACAAAAACAACCGATAAGAGTACCGTTAAAGTACCGGATCGATAAGCAGTATCAGTAAGAGTAGTAGTACCGTTTAAATCTTAACGATACCCATCCCTATTTAGGACCTACTTGATCTCCATCACGTGAGTATACTGATCAAGGAAAATGTATTTAAGTTCACTACAGCTAGATTTAAAGCCACTATGTGCAGGATTTCAAAATGTCTGACTTTGGCGCTCCCCAGTGGTCATATAAAAAAAAAAAAAAGACACTGTAACAGACAGCAAAGGCCACAGATGCTTTTTTGTATCATGTATTGGATAAATTTGGGTTTGTTGACTGTTGAACAGTTTGAGGATCCCTTTGGGCTGATGGGCAATTTCTTTTGTAAGGTTACAGACTAAATAATCAAATAATTAATTGAAGCAAGGTCATTTTGTTTCGGCTACGTCTGTACTACACAACAAACTCCCGAAAGCATTACATTTATCCTTACTGACCACATTGTCATTGGACGCAAACTGTAGACAACATCTGTCACATCATCAAAGACAGACGTGATGAAGACTTTCTTTCTCAGCTCTTGTTTTTTCAGCAGACGTTTGCTGTCACATATGGTCATTACAGGGTCTCTGTGGTTCTGTGATCTTTGATTTACCTCCTTACTGTTGTTTTTCTGTAAATTGTTGATCTAGAAACTGGAGTTTACACCAAACTCACTGGAAGTCTCTCCAGATAAAAGCATCAGCCTAAACACTGGAGTTCAATATAAATCAAGTGCTGTTATTCACTATCATCATGTACGCAGATGACAACATGCTGTTTTGTGACATGTCTTAGACTCAAAGTAAGATAAGTTCTGCACACGGTACCTTCGGTGTGGTGACGCCGTCATCACTGTCCTGCCCACTGGAGAGAGAAAAAGGAAGGATACGATTAACTTTGCAGACGCAGCAGCAGCGACAACATGCAGACATTGGCAAAAAAAAAAAAAAAAAAAAGAATTTCACCTGCAGCTGCCATCAGCAAGGCAAGTAAAAGCAGCTGAACTTCACATGACAATACTGTAGCTATGCTTTAAAAAACAATCTCAAATGGGATTCAATGGCAGGTGATTTCAGTGTTGAATACTGGGAATTATGAAATACTGGGAAAACTATGTTTGCTGTTCAACATTCATCCTCATCCAGGTTTTTAAGTGTTTGTAGTCAGTTTAACCCGCCAACAGAGCCTGAAACATCAGCACTGTTTAGTGATTAAACTGTTGACCTTTGAGGAGTCCTAATACACATTTTTTCCAGACGGCCAAACAGAAATGGGTATTTTCCATGATGATGCTATAAAGTCATCTAACACATGGTGAAGCACAGACTTGCACACAGACACAAAGTCTTACTTGAGTGACTCGTCCACTGTGACCATCTCCACCGGGTAGAGCTGAACTCCATCCTGCTCTGTGTTCACCCTGATACACACAAGAACTACGTCATTAAACAGATTCATTTAATTGAGACATTTAAAACTCCTCACACATGATTGTCTGCAGCTGTAGTGCGCTTGGTGCCAGTGAAAATACAAAAACTCCAGGTTTTCATCTCCAAGGTCATTTGACATGAGACTCAAAGTGAAATATGGCAGGGAAATTATGTTTTTGATCACGTGTGTTATCTTAGGACCTTCTAGGGCTGCAACTAATGATTATTTTTATTATTGATATTTCTGCCTATTATTTTCACAATTAAATATGTAAATATATAGAAATATATATAGAAATAAACATAAAGGTAGCGAAATGTATTAATACTGAGCAAAGTAAACTTTTGGTGTCATATTTGCATCCAGCTCTAACTGTGATGTGTTGTGCTGGTTCTCACCTGCTGGGGTCCTGCAGCAGCTCCACCGCCTCCTTCAGCTGGTTGATCATGTCAATGTGGAGCTCTGTGCCCCCTGTGACCTTTGACCTGTGACCCCAAAGACACAAGTGATAAACATCCTACAATCACAGCGGCGATCATTGTGCCACTCAACCATCATGGAAGCTACAGGTCAGGCACATTCATTTTAAAAGAATCCACAATGTTGGAAACCGATAGAGAACGATGTGAACAATCAACTGATACAAACACATGAAAATCAGTACAAAATATACAACAGTAAATACACATTTATACCAATTTAACTTGTTTAAAAGGCTGAAACTTTATTATCTTACTCGCTGCCTTTTTTCTACTTTTATTGTTCTCTTTTTGTATTTTTTTATATTAACTTATTGTTATATTCTAATGTCTGACTCTCAACTGTGGCCAAAATAAGTAGATACATAGAAAAACAGACGAACAGATGAACTTACATTTGTTGTGTTGGCCAGTGTGAGTCTTCCTCTATCCTGAGGGGCTCGTCAAAGTCTGCTGCTGTCCGGCCCTGCACACACACACACACACACACACACACACACACACACACACACACACACACATACACATCAGCACCAGCTGTAGCTGTCACATGATCCACTCGCTCAGCCATTGGCCAACATTCAGAGACGTTACCACCATCCACTGGTACACAAACTCAACAATAAGGACGCTGTCACAAACTCTCTCCTTGTTCCTCACACGGGGATGAATGGGTTAACTTTTCGTTATCACTTCTCTTTCAAGCCAAATCAGTATTTTTCATATATTTTTCCTTCCTTTCAGTAATACTAACATTGTACTCATCAAGTTAATTGCTGAGATCTGGAGCATGGGTCACATGACACGGGTCAAGAGACTCGAGCAGTCAGACGATCAGACAAACCAACAGTTTATTTAGATGATCTAAACCACTTTATTTGGTAGTCAAACTGAAAGTGAGCGCACTGTCTGTAATAATCCCTCACTGCACAGGAAAACTGAGTGCACACAGCCACAGTAGGTCAAAGTGCACTGTGATGGATGTTTACAACAGACAGTTTGGGGATCATTTTAATGACCAATCGTCTGACTGCTCGTGTTTCTCGATGTTACTGTTTCCTCAGACCTCAGCTCAGTAACAAACCAAACGACAGTCCATCAACACTTCCAGTACCAAAGCATTTCAACAAGTCCTCCAAATTCAATGACAAAATATGTTGTTTGTCACTGTCCTCTAGAACAACACATAGAAGCATTTTCTGATCCAATGTCACTATCAACAGGACAACGTTTCAAAAATAAAGCTGTTTTTAGATCTTACACAGCTGTGGCTGAGGTTTGGTTGGGTTTAGGCACAAAAACGACTTTAGAGAAAGGTTAAAAGAAAGATCTCGATCTGGGTTAAAATAAGGACTTTTTTTAAGGTTAGGGAAACATCATTAGCCTGGGAACCAGACGGATCTGTGAGCTCATGTTTTATTTGCTCTGATGTGTCTGGTCCCCCTCCCATTCAGACAGATTTCCATCCAACCAATCACAACTGTTTATCTAACATGGGGCGGGTTTAATACGATGACTGGACAGAGGACCGCTGCTGAGGCACTTTCGTAAACAACCAAGATGGCTGCCGCTGATGTGGAACGTTCTGAATCTGCTGTTGTAAATATAAAGAGTCGGTCTAGACTTGCTCTACTAGAAAAAGTGCCCTGAGATAACTTTGTTATGATATGGCGCTATATAAATAAAACTGAATTGAAATTGAATTGAATTGTTGTGTCAGTATTAAAGGAACTGGATGGTATATTTTCTCTAGAAGAAGAACAAACAGCTGCACTTAAAGCTTCGGTTGATAAGAAAGATGTGTTTGCCAAACTTTAGACAGGATTCGCTCGGCGCTACGTCACACGTTTCGTTGCTCTGATTGGTTGTAAGTCTATCCAGTTGGGTCCAGAGGCATTTTGCTCTGCGCCCGTTGATAAAGCCACTTGGAAATCGAAAATGAACTGAGAGGTTCCAGAATAATTCGTCTGGCGATGCCAGGCTAAAACATTGTGGTTTGGGTTAAAATAACTTTGTTCATCCTTTGTTTCTTAACTTTGTTAAGGTTAAGGGACCTTCGTCGCCATGGTTACAATAATAATGACTTGGTTAAGGTTAGGAAATGGGCTCATGGTTAGAGGAAACCATCGCTGTCTGTCTGTAGGAAACAGGAAACGAACAGTGATCTCCTGTGTTACAATCCAACGTTTCGTTGACCCATTTGCGTCTCTAAAGTAACATCACACTTCTTCCTCCTCTGCTCCCAACAGACAGGAGTGACAATTACTACTGCTGCTGGAGGAGTTTGTCACTTGAACGTAAACAGATGTTGTTTTGGCTCAGGCTCTTTGGTACGAAGCATAAAGGTGGAGAATGAATCTACAGCAACAGGCTCCTCAGCTCTTTGTGCCAGTTTATTTGAGTCCTTATTTGGTCACAGCTGAGTCTCCACAGTGACTCAGGCTCGCTGTGACGTAACCGTCTATAACAGGACAGTCTCTCTGACTGCTGGGCCTTTCATGACACATCCAGCCACAACTTTTAACTCTAAAAGCAAATCAAATGATTATTAACTGACACACAGTGACAGTTTGGGCTCCGTTAAAACAAACCACAGACTTCAGGAGCCCAACGTGACAAACAGACTGACCAACACTGGAATAAAGCAGCTCAGTTTTACATAACTTCACTCTGCGTGTGGCATTATTCATGGAGGACCATTTACTGCTCCAGCCTTTAATAATAAAATGAAAGAGCTACAACATGACGTCTTGCCTTGATGTAGTTGACAAAGCGAGTGCTGAGAGCAGAGTCTCTGTAGTTGAACTGGTCCTTCAGGGCCTCCGTAGGGCTCTCCTCAATCAGACGGACCGAGTCGGAGTTTGGGTCTGCTGGAAGAAAAAGAAACGTGAACCGTGAATGTCTTCAAACACTTGGACTCTCAAAACAACATTGTGGACAGTAAATATAGTGCATCGTGTAATAAACAGGCAGTGTGAACTTATCCATTTTATAAATGTGAAAATGACCTTTGTGTGACTGTAGACTTAGACTGACACACTATCTGAAGGATACAACTGATTTGTTCAAATAAAATAAATGTTTCTGTAGCTAAGGCTCATGGGAAATGTTTCAGCTTTTAGAAGACTCATGAGCGATAAAAGAAAATGAGACAGGACTTCAGCTCTCTATCTTCACTCAGAAACTACTGTAAAACAGGTATTTATGATCCTATAAAGGCTTGTTCTAGGCAGCAGTATTTTATTTTGTTGTGTGTAGAATACCACATTTAATTTTTATTTCTTACAATAAAAAATGGGGAGAAATTTCTCATTTTTATTCTACTATTTCTGTATTTTGTTTTTATCACTTTAAAGTCTCCCTCCACTCAGAAACGTGTTACTTCTTGTTCCTTCACTGTCATGTTTGAACTTCACCTGAAACCAGTTTAACATGTACCTGCAGGATTTTGTGACATCACAACTAGTTTGGAGCCAATCAGGGTCCAGTATGAAACTTGCAGCCTCCAGGTCACAAACACTGAGACTTTACAGTGAAGCAGGAGGCATCTTAAACTTTAGAAATAAACCATATTTGCAGATTCTGAGATTTGGGGGTTTTTTTCCAATGAGAAGGAGGAGATGTCATTCAAGAATTTCTTTTGTAGAAAAATTGTATCAGACAAAAATAAATATTCAAGCAAAGTACTTTTATATGTCTTAAAACTTGTCTGGAGGGGACCTTTAAGGGACCTTTCTTCCCCCTGTAAACCACAATGATCAGCATCTTCTTGAAGGAGACAACAACCTCTGGATGTGTGGGCAAATACATTTTTTCACATATGTGTACATTTTGATGAAAGGCAGACAAACCCTGCCTACGTATAATGTTGAGAGCTTTTAAGAAAAATAAACCCAGACAGCCTCTTTTGGCTCAGCTCAGTTAATGTGACCCTCCATCAGCTCTGACCTGATTGAGGCTGATTGAAGTCTATTTAAACTGTGTGTCTGGGGAGCTGCTGCTGTTCTCTAATAGAGCCCAAAGCCCAGATACTCAGAGACAAACTGCAGACACACTGCTGACAGTTACAGAGGAGAAGCTACAAAGACCGCAAGAAGAACACAACCGTTCCTGTTTCAGTCGATAAATCTCTGAATCTATCTGATGATCGAAAAGTTACGAAAGCCGACATTCAGACTCTCTAACCGACCTAATTTCAGTCACATCAGTACGTTTGATAAATTACAGGCTGCTGCCGACGCCTTCAAAGTAAAACAACGAATGTAACCTACAGGCTCAAACACACGAGCAGTCAAAGTTTGCTGTTCGTAAGTCGACACTGTTCCACCTGGTAGTTTGAAGCGAAGTCATTAACCCTGCGCGTCCAGTCTGACTCAGATGGACAAAAGGACTCAAATGTTGTTGCCGGGGGCGACTGCAGATGTCGGACAATAAGCAAGGTGTGTGTGTGTGTGTGGTGTGTGTAAAGGCCAGTTCAGACCAAAGATTCACGACAGGATGAGTTGAAACTTGCAGTGCGGCGGTCTGCAACGTTCTGCCAGTTTACACCAACGCGACTAGACGAGATGGTGTATTGTTTCCATAGCAACGACTCTCTGTACGTCCGCTCTAATGATTGAATGAGGATAGTGATAGTGAGTTACTTGCTACAGTTGCATTTCTAGTATTCATGAAATGGCGAAAACATAAAAAAACGAGCGGGTCGAGATGACCGGCTGACTTCTTTGTTTCGACACTTTGTTTGTCTCGTTTGTTGTCTTTTGTTGACACTTGTTTCCTGATCTTAATCATTACCATCTGTCTACACACACACACACACACACACACACACACACACACACACACACACACACACACACACAGTACATTCACACCTATCAGCAGGGGTCCGGAAAGGTCTCACTGCTGTCGGGTTTCCTCTGTGTGACAGCAGAGGATATTTAATCACCACCACGTCCTGTCCACTGTCAGCTGTGTGTGTGTGTGTGTGTGTGTGTGTGTGTGTGTGTGTGTGTGTGTGTGTGTACCTGTCAGGGAGCTGAGGTGTTCACTCGAGTCGTCTTTACTGATCCCCTCCTCCTCTGTGATGTGGCTCATCGGCACGTTGAGACTCAGACTGTCTTCATCTGACGGCTGCAACAGACAACAACAAACTGCTGCAGAGCTCAAACTATCCATCGATTAGTCAATCAACAGATAATTCAATAATCAATTAATCCTCTTAAGTCATTTATTAAGCAAAAATGCCTTCGGCATTCTACATTTTCTGGTTCCAGCTTCTCCAGTGAGAGGATTTGCTGCTTTTCTCTGTTTTATTGTAAAGTGAATATTTTAGGTTTTGGACTGTTGGTTAAACAAAACAAGACATTTAAAGACGTCACAGTCAGTTATGAAAATAATCATTAGCTGTAGCTCTGAACAACTTTAAAATGTAATGTACGAAATGTGACTCAGTGAAGAAACAAATACGGTTTTCATACCAATATGACCTCTGACCCCTGCAGATCACCTGATGTGACACCACATCAGTGTTGAGCTGTTTATTTATCACGATTTCTCTGCAGCCGTCTGACAAATAAAGAGACTGAAGGAGACAATCAGAGCTTCCAGATCTTCTGTTTGACTCGATGTGAAGTTTACTTTTTTTATTTTCTAATTAATGTTGCTGCCATCTTTGATAATAAAACGGTTATTCAGCTGTAAAACATTACACTTTTTACATTTGTAACGTAGGACTGCAACTAACGATTATTTTCATTATCAAATAATCAGCAGGTTCATTACTCGATCGTTTTCTCTATAAACTGTCAGAAAGAAACAAAACAATACCTTCTATAATTTCCCTCAACACAGAGAGATGTAATCAAATAGCTTGTTTTATTTGAAGAACAGTCCAAATCCAAAAGATATCCAGTTTCATCAAATCCTCACACCTGAGCAGTTTGCTTAAAAAAAGACAATTAATCGATAGTCAAAATAGTTGCAGACTAATTTGATGTCGATCAGCTAATTGATTGTTGCAGCAGCTCTAATAAGATGTGTTTAAAAAAAAAGCCATTAAATCACCGTCTGATTTTTTAAAACTCTCTAATAACTGCAGTATAAAACCTCCTGTTCAATAACAACATGGTTAATCATTGATTTACAGATTTACAGTATGTTGATTTAAATGACAGAGTTTGCTGATAATAAATCAGTAGCTTTTACAAATAAATGACTCAAACACATGCAGACAGTGCAGAAGTCCATAGAGAAATGAAAGAATTTATAACGCAGTGACCTCTAAAATAATCCAGCTTTAATGTCACTGCACTGACGAGGTGGAGTCGTCTGTGCAGAAATAAAGATTTACTACATTTAAAAGAACACAGACAGAAAGAAAACTGACGAGAAAACAAGAGAAGATTTTCTACAGCTGAAACACTGAACTTCAAAAATCAGCTGAGAAATGTCAGATTATATCGCTGACACACATACATGCACATAAACACACACACAGTATAGAGACAATTACACAAAGGTGCAACGACACACACACACACACACACACACACACACACACACACACACACACACACACACACACAGTCAGTACCTCAGTAGCAGACAGCCTCTTGTCTCCGTTGTCGCTGCCGACTCCTGAGTCGCTGTCCTGCTTCTTCTGCTGCTCCATGTCCTCCACACTGCACACACACAACACAGGTCACACACCTGACACACACACACAGGAGGGGTGTGTGTGTGTGGGCGAGCTACAGAGCAAGTGAGCCACAGTGAAACAGAGAGAGAGAGAGAGAGAGAGCGAGAGCGAGCCCAGCCTCTCTCTCTCTCTCTCTCTGTCAGGCTGTGTTCACACCGCCCTGTAAATCCTGATTTCCTGCTCACATGTTTAATTGCTGACAGTTCACATTAGGATTTGCAGTGTGACTAACAACAGCTCGTCTCTCCGAACCAACCGGCAGGTGCTAACGAAGAACAAAACACACACAGAAGACGTACAGTGCGTTTCCATCCACCTGTTCGCTCATTTTAAATTTGCTCATAAAACAGCCGGAGTGGAAACTCAAAATATCTCAAAAAAGTTTTTCCTCCTGGCTGAGGTGGGAAAGATATCGAGACAAAACAGAGCCAGACTTCATGAATAAATGCTGGCATCCATGAAGCGATGGAGCGACGAGGAGGCTGTGACCTTCCTCACATGAACACATGAAACTAACAGAAAGCTCGTATCTCCACATGGTTTTCCATTGTTGGAGCTTTGACTGGAGCTCTTTGAATGACGTCATCTCGCTGTGTCCTCTTCTTCTTCTGTGGTGGTTTAATGGCAGCGACTGAGAATTAGCTCCACCTGCTGTTTACCTCCATCAACCAATGAACTAATATTCACATTTTCTTTTGGCACTTTATGGAAATTCTAATATTGGTCCTACAGTTGGATGGAAACTTGACTATAGAGGAATCAAAGTTATTCTTTTATTCACGTATTTAGCTTCTTTTGACATAGCTAGGCTAGCAGTTTCCCCCTGCTTCCAGTCTTTGTGCTAAGCTAGGCTAAACACGTCCTGTTCTGGACGCACAGAGATGAAACTGAAATCCATTTTCTCATCTGACTCTCATCTGTGTGTGTTCAGAACTTAAATCAGATATGTATCAGACTTAGTCTAGAGCTGGCTTTTTATCACAATCATTTGTTTTTATATCAGTCAATTTCCACACATCAGCAAATTAAGTCACAATTTTGCTGAGCTTAAAGATTCCCTTAAGCTTAAAATTCCCAAAGTAGCACATTCAAAACCTGAAAACTGAATGTTCGAGCTATAAACATAAAATCTCTTTAAAAGAATAAATTACAGAAAAATAAACAAAAATCTTGAGTCCTGTCAGTCTGAATCCTTAGAAACCCCAGAGTGAACTGTTGACATCAGTGCCTGTGTGCTGAGATTGAATGGTGAAACTTTAGGTGAAAGTTAGTTTGTCGTGTTTCCAGTCTTTGGGGGCTTTAAGTAGCCAAAGTATCATCACACCACCGACATCTTGTTACCTCGTTTATCCACAACAGCTGGTTAGAAATACCTTTTGTTTCTGTGATTTAATGTAACATATCCACAGTTTGAAGAAGTTTCTTATTTTAAGGAAATTTTCCATTGGGATTGGTGTCGTTTACATCGCCCATGAACTTTCAGCTGCAGTGTGAACGCAGCCCAGTGGCAGTCTCTAAGCAACTGAACAATAACGTGTGCTGTAACTGCTAGCACACACACACACACACACACACACACACACACACACACACACACACACACACACACACACACACACACACACACACACACACACACACACACACACACAAGGACTAAATTAACCTCCTGTGAACAATATTCCTCTGCTGGATCATTTATTCTGTATTTCAGTCACAGAGCTGCTTCATATTAAACTTCACTGATCACATTCAGGTCTCTTCTATGACTCTCTTCATATTGTACATTTTTTATATTATTTTAATAATAACTTTTCATATCTTATTGTCAGTTTTCTATTTTCTATTTATGCTTTTTAACTTGCAGTGCGTGTTTTATCTTTCTTCATATTACCAATATACCAAAGCAGATTCCTTGTAACCTGATAGGTAAATAAATAAACCTGATTCTGATGTTAGTGATTTAAAACACAAAGCTTATTGTACACTGATAATCATCATGTAAATGCCAAATAATATAAATGTAATGCTCTGACTCAGACTCTTGTGTTGTTTTATTTTGGCGGGGGCAGCTGCTTCCTGGTCGGAGGTAAACTGTTTTTTCTTTTAAAGTCTTTGTGTTAATGGAGTTTTAAAAATAGCATCAGTGAGTTCTCAGCTTCCTCTGGAGTGAGAGGAGAGAGAGACGGAGAGCGACTACACCCCAACATTTCATTCATCTTTCAAAGACTCAAAGAAGATCTGTTATGTAAAACAGTCGCATGGCATCACACGTCAAACGTCACCTAAACAAAGTCTACTTACAGAGCAAGAGAAACAAACAGGTAGAGAGAGAGTAAGACAGTTTTAGAGAAAGAAAAACAACGAGACAAGAACTCTTCAAAAAATAAAAGAGGAATAAAGACGGTAAGAAAAAAGGAGGCAAGTAGAGATAAACAATCAAAAAGGAAGAGAGAGAAACTGAGGCTCCATCCACACTGACAGCTTTTTGTTTTAAAACACATAACTTCTGCTACATTTACACCTGGCGTCCACACTACTCCAGCGTTTTATAACCTTTAAAACAGAGACCTTTTAAAACGCTGCTGACCCCGTTTTAGTTTGAAAACTCCAGATTGCGTTTTAGTGAGGACGGACGGAAACAGACGTTTTAAAACGATGACACAGACACCCACGTTCACTTCCTGATTGGGTCTTATCATCCATGACGTGTCCTTCCCTGATTGGTCACGCCCCTATCACGTGACTTTTTCCCCAGAGGAAAACAAACGATCAGCCTTGGCTTCCAGTGGTTAATTCAACATTAATAACGAATCACAACACTTCTCTGCTCTGACTTTTCTCCATTGCTGTTCTTCGTTCGTAGTATTTCCTGCAGCTAACTAAGTAACCAACCGCAGAGCAGACAATCAGTAGTATGGATGGAGATTATTTCTGAAACGGTGATAAAACACTCGTGTGGACGGAGATCGTTTTGGTTTTGAAATGAAAACGTAGTAATGTGGATGTAGCCAGAGAGACAGAGCGAGAGAGAAACATAAAACCACAGAGAAAGACGGAGGATAATGGAGAGAGATGGACGACAAATTTGAGGAAAATAAGAGAAAGAAAAGATAAAGGAAGTCTGGGTGTGTGTGTGTGTGTGTGTTCTCCAGGAGAATAGGAACCCTTTCTCCTGCCCTCGTGTTGGGAGTGTTTTATGTGGGCGGACATTACAGAGCTCAGCATCCTCCGAGAGCTCAGGCTCAGTTTCTCCTCTATTCATTTCCTTTAGTGTGCTCCCTCCTTCCTTCTGTCCTCCACTTGTTTCATCTCATCCTTCATTTCTTCCTCTCTTATGTCATTTTTGAAAATGCCTGTTGCCAGAACTCCTTTCTTCCCTCATTCTTACAATCCTTTGTATCCTCAGTTCCTTGTTTTCTCCCCTAGGCCAACAGCCTGCTTTATTCAATCACTTTCACTTGTTCTTCCTTTCTTTTCCCTCCATGTTCTTTTCTTTGCACATCTCTTACTTCCTTTATTCCTTTGCTTGTTCCCTTCAATTGTTCATTTCTTAGTTTATTATTGTCTGTTTGAATTCCAGCATGTGTGTATTCGTTACTCGTTTGTTCCTCCATTGTTTGTTTGTTAATTTCCTCCTTTGTTTCCTTCTCTGTCCATTCATTTGTTCTGTCTTTCCTCTGTCTGTTCTACTGTTTGTGCATTTAAAGGTACTTTCCTCCATCTCTTACTCTGAGCTGGATTCACTCCTTCACTCCTCTGATCATGACGCCAACATTTGTTCCTTTGTTTCTTTCGTTCATTCCTTTATCTGCTCCTCAGTCCTTCCATTGTCTGTATCTTCCTCCATCCAGCAATCATAAATAATATCTCATCCAGTCTGGATTTTGGATTTTTGAACTTTGCAGTGAACTTCTGTGATGGCCAACAGACAGCAGGGAGTCAGAGGACGGATCAGTTTCAGCAGACTAATGGAGGATTTGGCTCCAGTCTGAGAACCTGAGGAAGCTCAGATCACAGACCGCCGCTCTGATCCAGCAGAGACAGACACCATCCCTCCACACACAGTACTGTCATTAAAACCAAACTAAATAAACGGCCTCAGGGTGATGTAACACGCTTCTGGCAGCCATGTTGGAGGTCCGCAGCTAAGAAGAGCTGACAGGATTTATAAGCAAATGACATGGAAGTCCCAAAAGTTTGGAACAAAGACGGTACATTTCGGATTATTTTCAATGTCCCCACTGCGACAGATGGTGGTTTTGATTTTACATTGTGTCGGGATTTGTAGCTAGTTGGCAAGTTAACAAAAAGTCTTTACAGGCTACAACTTCTCTCTTAGAGACTATTTCCTGTAACACTGCTGAACTGAACTGAATCATCACATTTCCTGGAATGGTTGTTTGGATTTCGCAGTATTTTGGTCAGTTTTAGGTTCTAAATACTACGATACCCATTAACCTCAGCCACCGTTGCCATGGAGAGGAAGCCAGTTAAAGGAACAAATTCAAAAAGCTTTGTTGTTGCAATTAGAAACAAAACACGTCGCCAAAGTTGCTGAATTCATCAAACTCCTGAATGTTTTCTATTTAGCTCCAGCTCATCTTTAGCAGCTCACAAAAGGGAATATGAAGCTCCACGACTGGATGTTTCTCACTGAAATGCACCCTGGGAATCGTAGTTGACTTTTGGGAAAAGTTAAAGTGGTGTGATCTGGCCCGTCTCAGCTTGACTTAAGCCGGCTGATGGCATCGCCTGAGACTCAGCTTGTCAAGATGCTGGTGGCTGGTTTTAGAGACATAAGGCACATCACCTGTTTCAACAGCCAATAGCTCGTAGCGAAGTCAGCTGGTCATCTCGACCCTCTTGTTTTTTTGTTTTTTTTTATGCTTTCGTCATTTCATCAATACTAGAAATGCAACTGTAGCAAGTAACTCACTATCACTATCCTCACTCATGTTTTAAGACACTACAAATTATATCCAGCTTCAAAAAAACGCCCAGAAAGCCAACAGTTAGAAAGGAAGTACAGAGAGTCATTGCTATGGAGACGATACACCGTCTTGTCTAGTCGGTGTGAACTGGCAGAACGTTGCAGACCAGCGAAAAGCAAGTTTCAACTCGTCTCGTTGCTAATCTTTGGTCTGAACTGGCCTTTTGATGAGAAGATTGAAACCTCTCTCATATCTGTCTGTTAAATATGAAGCTACAGCCAGCAGCCAGTTAGCTTAGCTTAGCATAAAGACTGGAAACAGGGGGAAACAGCTAGCCTGGCTCTGTCCA
Organism: Macquaria ambigua; assembly: GCA_008360985.2. NCBI lineage: Eukaryota > Metazoa > Chordata > Actinopteri > Centrarchiformes > Percichthyidae > Macquaria > Macquaria ambigua. The sequence continues at coordinate 8,859 of VMKM01003756.1, read as the reverse complement.
AAGGTAACAGAATTGAAAGTGTAATGACGACAATTCGCTGTTTTACAGGGGAGCCAACTTCTTGGCTCTGAGCACCAGCAGAGACTCCAGGAAGTTACTGGTCCCAGCCAAGAAATAGTCTGACAGTCAACCTACATCGTCTGCAGAAAACTGGATCTCTACTGGTGGAGTTTGTAGTCTATTTCAGGAAGTATTTTAGCTATAGAGAATCATCACTCAAGCTTCTCAGACACCTGAAGTGAAATAAAGATTTGCTCATCAACAACATGTGAAAATAACTAAAATCATTTCAGTGTGTGTTTACTCTGCAGCTGCTCGAGAGCGGCTGTTTGGAAATTTGAAATGGTGCTCTTGGTTTCATTTGCCAGAAGGCTCAAAGATTGATGAGGCAATTAGTCTTCTACGTGCCAGAGCTGTACTCTACAGAGTTCCCATTAAGTTTTACTGGTTTAACAATTGCTGTGATCCAAGTATAAAAACAGATGATTTTCCCTCACGGTAACCACCGCAGCACTGATGCAGCAGAGAGGGAGAAGATGGCGTCTTCCCATTGGGTGATATTTAAAGCTGCTACAGTAACTGACCTGCCGGTGGTGGGCCGTGATAGGCTGAGTCGCTCAATGACAGGTAGGTAGAGAGAGTCGGGCATCTTCTCACTGCGACACGCCTCGATGCTCAGATACTTGAATATGTGAACTTTGCCCTTTATGCAGATCTGAAAAGGAAAAGACAGATTCAGATGAAGGGAAACTTTCTTTTTACTCAATCAGGATTGAGACTTTTGACTTGTGTTTACAATCAGCAACAGCAACCAGAAGCTAAGAGACAAAACAGGAAATGGAACAAACAAAGAAAAGGGCGGGCTGCATGAGGTCAATACAATATGTGTGTTTCAGTGTGTGTGTGTGTTTCAGTGTGTGTGTGTGTGTGTGTGTGTGTGTGTGTGTGTGTGTGCGTGCGTACCTGTGCAGGTGGACTCTGCAGTGGGTTGTTTTCTAACTGGAGCGACTGGAGCTGTTTCATCTTCCTGTAACACACCGGGATGGTCGACACTTTGTTACAGGAGAAGTCAAACTTCACCAGAGGAAGGTCAGCCAGGTCTGCAGGAAGAACACACACACACACACACACACACACACACACACACACACACACACACACACACACACAAATTAGTTAGTTTAACACCTTTGGTTAGCTTCTTCTTTTTAGATTTTTAGATTAGGTTGACACAGTGTTTGAGTTAATTAACTGTGATAAAGTGGTCGTATTATATTCGAGGATGTGACACATTATGTATCCACAACAGCAGATATTCTCTTTGAGTGTAGAAGTGGGTTGTTTGTAGCCTTAAAGCTGCTCAGCTAACAGGTTTCTTCAGTCCGTTTATAGCGAGTGTTTTAGAGAAGTAAAAGTTTTTATGAAGCACAGTTTAACCTGCAATTCTAAGCTAAAATGAACTGAAATAAAACAAATACAAGCGAGTCTGTCCAGTAAGAGTTCAAATCCTGTTGCTGATTATTCACATGGCTCAAACCGCCGACATGTTTCCCATCACACAGAACAATGCAGCTGTTGTTATTTTCAGGGGTCTGTAATCGCTAGCAGACGAGCGTCTCGCTGTTTCTCTTCATGTGAACTTCATTCCTCATTAGAGCTAAAATACCTGGAAATAAACAACTCTTTTAATTGGGCTCAACTGGAGTCTGAGCTGTAATTTAACTAAAGAGAGAGACTGTTTAATGTTGAAGGTGAACGCAGCCTGCTAATAGTTAACATCAAAAATGCACTGAAGGCTGTAAAACTCAACCAACTAGTTACCAGGTGAGCAGGTGGTTTAAGTTTGACTCCCCTAAATGAGTCACATTGAACACGCATGCTGTTAGCTGAAAATGTAGCTAATGCAGCTTTTTGTTTTACATGTTTTGACCATGAGCCGTGTCTGTGAGGTTAACCACGTGATTCTGGAGAGACGTTTGAAAGATTCCATGAACACCTTTGCGGAAAACTGCTCCTTTCTCAGAAACAGAGCATCTTCAGCACATCAGGCTGCACTAGTAGGAATAACCAAACATTAAGATTTATGGACCAAAACTCTGAGATATTCACTTTAGGAAAGCTTCACTGTGTCACGTCTGTGAGTTATGACTGAGAACGGAAGCAGATTGCATCAGTTTCAATGGGTTAGACAATGAAATTCAATTTTAAATTCAATGGTCAGACATTGAATGATTCAGCGTGGGGATGGTTCACTGCAGAGCTGCTGACTCACTCAGCAGAAATCACCTGACTTCACCTGTTAATACCCAGAATGCAGCAGAGACAGAGACCTGAACAACCCCCAAAATTCCCGAGCTTAACTTCCCTTAGAAAATGTACGGAAATTTTCCGGAAATTTACCAACCCTTTGTAACCCAACTGATAAAAATAGTGCTAACTTGATTAGCTGATTAATTGATTAGTTTATTGTCCAAAAATTAATCAACACACATTTCTCCAGCTCATCAAATGAGACAATTTGCTGCTTTTCTAAATTAAATATGTTTTTAGTTTTGAAGTGTTCGTTTGAAGTGCTCTGGGAAACTGTAATGGTCAAGACTTAATGATGAAAATAATAGGGAGATTAATCGATTATGAAAATAACTTCTCTGTAGTATTCCTTTAATCTTCGATGTGAAACACATTGTGGTTTTCATTCCTGGTTGTTTCAGTCACTCGATAAATAAACTCCTCTTTGCTGTGTGTTGTGTGTGTGTGTGTGTGTGTGTGTGTGTGTGTGTGTGTGTGTGTGTGTGCTCAGACCAGCAGTACAGGCTGATGTGTGGGTTTGTGGGATGAAACCATTCAGGGAGTCGTATCCTGCAGACTGCCATCATCACAGACTCTTCCTGACAGCGTCTCATAATTAAACCCCTTCTAGGCGGTAATAATGTCGGCTGAGCTGCCGTGATGGAGGGAGGGCCGACACCAGAAAGCATTCCTCTGGTTACTGGAGAAAAATATATCTTAGATTGTGTTCTATACAGAAACATGATCCCTCCTGCTACGAGGTTACTGAGGATGAATGTTTAAATTTAGAAACTGTATTTTGCAGCCACACTAGAATACTAACTGGATATATGTAAGGTAGCTAAATAATAAAACTACGTTTCTACAGACTGTGAGGCTGTGAGCTAAATGCTAACACATCTTAGTTTAGCGTGTTAGCATGCTAACATTAGCTAGTTAGCAGTAAACACAGAGAGCAGCTGAGGCTGATGGGAATGTCATTAGTTCTGCAGGTATTTGGTCATAAACCAAAGTGTTGGACACATTAACATGTTGACCTGATGATGGCGCTAGATGAGGATCAGCAGAGTTATTACAGTTCATCCTGAGGGGAACATGAACGATGAACCACATTTCATCATGATCCATCCAACAGTTGTTGAGATGTTTCAGTCTGGACCAAAACATGTTATCTTGCTGCTGGTGCCAGAGGAAAAGTCAATCCATCATCAAACTCTTTAGAATTTATCGTCTGGAGACCATGAATGTCTGTACCAAAATTTGTGCCAATACATCTAATATTTGTATTTTATAATATTTAATATTTTTATTGACCAACACGGTTATCCCTAGAGCCATGCAGCTAGTGTGGCCAAACATATTTTAAAATATTTTTTTTAACTATCAATTTAGTTTAAAACTGTTACGTTCATGTTCTGTGCACAAAATGTAGCACTGAGGGGCTTTCATGTCGGCTAATAACAGCATTTCCAAATATAGTGGAAGATTCGTGTGTCTGAACACTATGAAACACACATTTCTGTGCTGTTTCTGAGGCTGTGATAATTCATCACACCTCACAGATTTTGTTGTAAACATTGAGTCACCGACACGACTTGTCATGTTCACAAAGAATAAAAGAACTGAGTCGGCGGGGTGCAGGTATATTTTTGTCCCTCAGGGCAGGTAATTGCTACTCAGCACCAGCAAAGAATGTATGGACGTACCTCTTGGAGATCAGCTTTATGTGGCTGTAAGCGAGTCGGTTAGGTTTACAGAGCAGGTTATTAATATTGTGGCAGGGTATAGTATAGCTACTGCGTCACAGAAACCTCAATATATATATCAGTTGTTGTTAAAAGAATCTACTACCAAGCTCTTTTGAAACATCACTGTTTATCTAAGCTGCCTGTTGCAGTGAACTTCTATACTGTGACACGAATGCAAAGTCTAATTTTAATCAGAATTACTTGAAGAGTTGTCGTCTTTTCCCCTTTTAAAATTTCCTGCACAATAAACGTCACACTGTAACCGTAATCTCAGCGGGTCAGTCAAAGAGAAATACTGTGATTGTGATGAATATTTGTTCTATTATATTTAACACTTACCATGTTAGCTGCTTATCGATTGACTTGTTAACCAACTGAGGAATGACGTTGGGCTTATTGTCAACTATTAGAAGATTCCTGCAGCCTCACTGGAAGGATGCAAGTTTGATTGCTTTGTGTGAAAAGAGCAACCAGCTCTGTATTGCTTTTAATTCTTGTTATTATTTCATGTTTTGTGCTACCATTGTTGTAACCAAAGCATCTTTGTTGCCATGGTGATGTTTCTGGCTTTGAGGAACATGTTTCCATCAGGTCTGCAGTCTGAGTTTGACTCCAACATTAGACTCCTGCCACCCTGAGCTTGGCCAACCTTTAAAAAAGTACTAAAACTGTCACGGTGGTCTTATCCCAGGGGCTGTGCAAAGCAGCAATGAAGTCTGTGCAAGTTCAACAGAAATTAAATCAAAAACAACATCCCTCCCTTTGTCAGGCTGCCGTCCAGTCTGCTCGGTCCAAGCCTCCCTGTCGCTGTGGCATCAAGCTGCTGAGCCAGATCAAAGCTCACCAATCAACCTGGGAGATGGCCATAATAGTGAGGGACAAGCATGTGTCAAGTTAGGAAAATACAGCAATCAATCCAAACAGCCTGGACGAGATGAGGCGCAGGGACGGATCCAGATGAATCATCCAGAGAATAGTCTGCGGTCGTTCATCATTCAGATCAGTATCAACAGGCCTGACTCCATGTCCCCCAGCCTGTTTATTAAAGACCCACCACCAGGTTGGAAGAGTCACATCTAAGAAACAGTTTTAATGCTCCGGCCTCTTTTACAGGCATCAAAAAGATCCTAATATCTGTGCACTGTTTTACATTGAGGAGTACAAAGTATTTTAAGCCACTAAGTTTCATCAGGAAGATGAACATCAGAGTCAGCACGTGTGACCCGAGACTGGTTATCTGATTGTTAAAAAAAATCTAAAAAGTTCTCTTCAGCGAACATCAGGAGGCTCAGGAAGCATAATTCATGACTCCTCAGAAAAACACAGCTTTAACTCCAGAAAAATGTGAAGGAGTGAAGATCACAAGAAGGTGCAGCGAGGTTCTGGAAAATACTCGCTGTTCATCACCCAGATTCAAGAGAAAACTGACAGTGTAGACTCTTGGATTTATTTTAACCTGTATTCATCCAAAAGAAAAAAGGGACTGAGCAGGTGTTCTGTTTTTTCAAGCAGTGACCTGATACACAGTGCAGTCCCACCTGGAAGCTGACAGGTACACCTGACAGATGCAGTTGAGTGTTATTCTGTTATTGCCTGGTCACACCTGCAAGTGGTACAGAGAAATCCTTCCTCATGAACTAGATGATGCTAAGGAGCTCGTGACGACTTGCAGCTACTGTTGGTTGTGTTAGAGGCTAAATGGATATAAAGAGGGAAGCTCCACTGGCATTTTTATTCTCAATCAACAGAGCAGGGTTAAATTAAATCATGATCAGTAAAGTCAAGACTTTAATGGTCAGCGGCGCAAGTTCACCACAGCATAAATTTACTTTGCTGCCAAAAGCAAATCTTCAACAAGACATCTCTCCAACTCCTGGCCAGGTTAGCATGTAATGTGGTAAACACATTTATTAGGATGATTCCTAAAGACTTTGGTTTGTCCCCTTTCATTATCTGCCACCATCACAGCAAACGTTCTACTTGATCAGTCATTCTACTGACATTTTATAGAGAAAACAGCAAACTTATCGGCAGATCAATCAACAATGAAAACAGAGGTCGCAGCCCTGATTTAATAAACAGTTCAGAGGAGTTAGAGATTAAAAATTCTCATTATGTTAGAACGTCAACACACCTTGGTATCACATACTGAAACCAGGGAGAACAACTCTTATAACTCCCAAAAACAAACTTTTCCCTGTTGGTCTAGTGATTTTAACTGGCAACCCTCCAATCACAAGCCTGCCTCTCTCTCAGCAGACAGACAGACAGTCAGACAGTCAGTCAGACTGGGTGGTGTCTCTGTGTCACTGACTCATTTCAGACCTTTGGGGACTGGAGGTTGTTCTCCGGTCACACTGAGGGTTTAGTATATTTCTGGGGACTGCAATGGGTGTGGCAGTGCATACAGAGGACTCTGTGGTCTCAAAGGCACCTCCCCACTTTGTACATAGAAGAGATTGTTCCATTTCTGTGTTTAATTGCAAATCAGATGCTGCCCACACTTGACTTTTCAATAACAATCAATAAAAGTAATAGCAGTGTCTGATATTGCCAAACCTTTAGGGCACATTAAGAACCAGTGCTGTCCAAAATCACCCAGTTAGACAAGATACTGGAAGATGTTTGAGACATAAAAAGGATCATTTGGGCTGAATTTAACCCAGAGAAACATGGACAACTCACCTTCTGGCAGGACGCAGAGAAGGTTTCGGCGAACATTTAGTTCTCTCAAAGCTTTGAGTCTGCCGATGTGTCGAGGAAGAGCCGTGATCTCGTTGCAGCTGATGTCCTGCAGAGGGCAAAACACAACCGATTAGTACTATATAAATATATGATTATAAAATGTATATAAAATATATAAATTATATGATATGATATATGAGATATACATATATATCATATCTTTGGATTCACAAAGAACAACAGCGTCATATAACATCAGACAGCAACAACACACAGCTGACTGTTGAATCACTTGAAACATTTGAGGAACAACATGTTGGAAGCTTTCAAACATTTCCTGATTTAATGAATGTGATCTGGTGCTGGTGATGTGCCATATAGATAAAATCTTCTACAGTATATGTAATTGTATATCAATATATATCATGATACAGTACATTTTCAATAAATTGAAGTGAGAAAAACGTTATTAGGTTAAACCAGATGGAAGTGTTTTTGGCTAATGTAAAAACAAAACTGTAAATCCAAAACTGCCATAAACTAGTTTTGCTCATTGATTTCCAACATTACCTGTAACGGCCGAATAACAGCAGAGATTAAAGGGAGACGCATTTTGGTTTAAACGGCATCACAAAATCTCTGACTGCTGACAAATCACAGTATCTTCCATGTACCATCTTGTCCAGCCCCATCTGCTGCTAAGCACCATTACAACCAATAAGAAAACCTGCTTCCAAATGTAATTTGAACCACGTCAGCTACATTCAGGGTTCATTATTCTCAGTTTGCTTTTAAAAAAAATAAAAACTCCTACAAATAATCTTTAAAAATGGATTAAAAATACCACAAATTCACAGATCCAGGTGGAAACGAGATCGTAAAATACTAATTTCAGTGCAAATATTTGCTCGTTTATTTTTGTAAAAAAGCTCTGAAACATAAAAACACAAGTAATCAGTCATTTACTCAAGTACTATACTTAAGTACTGCAATTTTGGTGTACTTGTACTTCACATGAGTATTTCCATTGTAAGCTACTTTCCACTTCTACTCCACAACATCTCAGAGGAAAATATTGTGCTTCTTACTCTATTACATTTATCCGACAGCTTTAGTATCAAGTATTTTCAAGTCAAAAGGCTCAAGTCCAAGTAAAGTCACGAGTCACTGGTGTTAAAGTCCAAGTCGAGCCTAAAGTCATCAAATTTGTGACTCAGGTCCAAGTCATGTGACCCAAGTCCACACCTCTGGTTATTGCTAACTCCTGAGTGTGACGACACAGCTCTATCACACACACACACACACACACACGCAGTGACACAGTGACAGACAGTGTAGAGAGTCTCACCAGCTCCATGAGGCTGTGCAGCTGTCCGATGGTCTCCGGCAGGCTCACCAGCTTGTTGTTGCTGGCGTTGAGGACTCTCAGAGGTAAACCACACAGACAGGCCGGCAGGGAGCCCAGCTGGTTCCGACTGCAACACAAACAGGACCCTCACTCACTCATATAACAGAGAATATATACACATAAAATATAATAAAACAAACCATTTAAAAGACACTTCTTGAACTTGTTATCTGGGATAACTGTGACTCATTTACATTGGTGTTTTTAAACTGTCAGTGTTGATATCCTTCTTTAAATATAAAAATACTAAACTATTTACCCAGACAACAAATTCTAACAACAGATGACCATTTCTATCGACTGTTTCAGAGACATTAGGAGCAAAATGAATGAGAGAGCAGAGCCGTTTGGAAGAATATATGAATATTTTAATACCAATTCTTCCACCGCAGCATTAAAATTAAATGGAGAGACGTGAACAGTGAATGCATGACAGAATAAATGTGATCTATAATGTGATTTCACACTAAAGCGTTTACTGCTGGTAGTTCTGTTTCACACAGACAACAGAAAAACAACATGAGATCTCACATCAACACTTCCCTTTTCCTCCTCTGTGTGTGTGTGTGTGTGTGTGTGTGTGTGTGTGTGTGTGTGTGTGTGTGTGTGTGTGTGTGTGTGTGTGTGTGTGTGTGTGTTTATAAAGAAATCAGATCTCCACACATAAATGGCGTAACACACACACATGCACCTGATATGTTAAATTCCAAATCAATCAAAATCAAAATC
>VMKM01003755.1:0-29515 GCA_008360985.2 Macquaria ambigua | reverse complement strand
CTCTTCCTCCATACCTCCTGTCCTTCATCCTTTCCTTCCCTTCCTTCTCATTTTCTTCCCTGGCTCCTCACTTCCTTCTCTCACTCCACCTTTAGTTTCCCCTTTTCTTCCTTCCTTTACTTCCTTTCCTTTCCTTTCTACTGTCTATGCTTCGTCCTTTCCTTCACTCCATTCTCCTTTTATTTCCAACTTCGTATTTCCTGCCTCCCTGTTTCCTTCCCTAAACCTTCACCTTTCCTTCAGTAATGCCTCATTTGCTTCCCGTACCTCCTCCTTTCCCTACCTACCCCCTTTACCCCCCTCGTTTCACTCCCTAGTTCCTTTAGTCCTTTCCCAACTTCTCCTTTCCTTCCCTGCCTCATTTCCTACAATCACTTTTCCTTCATTAATACCTCGTTTTCTTCCTCAACATATTTCTCTGGTCTCTCGTTAAGTTTTGCTCACTTTTTATCTCCTTTACATTCCTTCCTTCCTTTCTTTGCTTACTTCTAGTTACTCCCTGGTAGGGGATGAGGGGTAGTGAGGGAGGAAAGGAAACCAGCAGGAGGAAGGACAAAAAAGGGGAACCCTCCCCCTCTTCCTCCCTCCACCCCAGCAGGTGATGACGGGAATCCCAGAGAGTGCACTCGGCCTCAGCGCCGGCTGTTTGTTCGGACACAGAGACAGAAGAACAGAAGAGACGCCCTGGTTTTCCAAAGGCACCGAGCCGCCCGCCATCTCCTCTCAGCGGGGACCCGGGTGACCCTGCGGAGGTCGCCGTGGGTGACGAGTGAAGGGGCTGAAAAATGGGCCCGTCTGGGACGGGGAGGAGAAAAACACACACACACACACACACACACACCGGGATATGAAATATTATCAGTTGTGTTGATTGAGCTTATTTGGGTCTCCTAGTATTTCTGCAACGTCAGCTGTTCCTGTTCGGAGGGGGATTTGATGACGGGTAATAAACTGCACCTGCTAAATAAAGCTCCACCCCCCCCACCACCACCACTCCCCTAATGGCAGGACAGTACATCTTACCATGCTTACCTCAAGGCTTTATGAACTGGACAGCTTTGCTAATTTAGCATACTTTTAAAGGTCGTGAGCTAATTTCAGGGGGCGGCGTCCTGTTGTGACTTCCGGTCGACCTTGATGATCTGATTCTCTTCTTCTTCTTCTTCTTCTTCTTCTTCTCTGCTGTCAGCTGCTGCACAGACGTCCCGTTTACAGGATATTTAATACCTGATAAGCACCATTAACCACGCTTTTAATGAACAGTGTGTCATTAACTCAAACACTGTCAGGTGGAGTGCTAATTGGAACTCAAAATGAAGCAACGCGTCATAAAATAGGTTGACACCGGTTATTAACTTCCAATAATAATAACAAAGCTCCGAAATGTGGCTGGTTGTAAATAAACTGAGGAAAAAAAAGACAGTTTGCACAGCAGACTGCACATAATATCTACTCATAATGAGCAACAGGGATTAAACTGACGGTAAAATGGAAAATGGAAAATGGTTTTGTCTTTTTGGCTAGTTCTCCGTGTAATAATATACATCTGCACAAATTTTATTTTCATTTGACCTTTTTCAAACAGGAAGCCCTTCTTGAAATTAAAAAAATAATACTTTTCATAACTCTCCTGGACAAGATAGGCAGCAAAAGGAGCTGCAGATAAACATACAGATATAAAACACATATCTCAACTTCATTATAACGGAATAATACTTATTTTAAAAAACAAAAACCCTAACCATAAAAACTGATGCTTTTAAAGTGTGTCAGAAGAATAACTAACAGAAGACTTAGAAGACTAACAGACTAAAGTCCTGATTGCTGCTGTTATAGGCTCCAATATTGATTGCACCCATGGATTTGTTAGGAGAACTGGATACAGTGTGCTAACATGCTGCCATTCATTCACTGTCCAATAAACAACACGTATCTCTACATTTGATGATTTTGAATTTTTCAGGTAAACTGAAGGATTGAGTGATCCTTTACGGCTCAAGAAAACTCTCATACTTCTTAAGCTAAATTAACCTTTAAACATGCCTTGTACCACACACCTCTTTTTATTAACTCGTGAAAAGGTGGTGTTTTGGAGATACATAGTTTCCACAGGACAGCGACAATATGTAGCAGAAGTTCTCCCCCGCTCAGGTTTCTACCAGCTGCTGGTTACTTGGTGACTCTAAATTGGGGTCCGTGTGAATGTGATTGGTTGTCTTTCTATGTGTGCCAGCCCAGTGCGAGCTGGGATAAGCTCCAGCTCTCTGAAACCCTGCAAAGGAAGGATGCAAAGCCAGGTGGTGCAAACTCTAGCTCTAAATTTTCACGTGCTACAAGTCTGTTTCCAGGTGTTGGGGAGTACTACTGTATATATGAAAAAAGTAGTATAACGCCTTTAGTGTCTCCAGAGGGAGCTGTGTGAAGTCTGATAAATGTCCTCGAGTGATGTCACTTGAGTCAGCGTCGGTTGGGGCTGAAGACTACAAGTCTGAAAATGAAAACAATCTGTTGGTGTGGAGTTAGAAAGAAGTGAGTTTACCAGACCTCTGCAGCCCGCTGCTCATCTCTGCTGCAGGCTCCCATGTTAGCCGCTAGCTAACATAACACAGCCAAATCTCTGACTGAACTGTGGGTAATGTAGGCTCCAACATGGGAATATGTAATAGATCTCACTCTGTGTTGTGTTGTTGATAGGTAATAATTGACCTCCTGGGATGGTCAAAGCATTTTATTGCCAAATGTCTTCCACTGCGACAGGAATCATGAAGAGACACACATTTACATTTTCGCTCCTGCATAAATGTTCCCTGCACCTGTGTAACATCATGAGCAAAGTCACTACATGCTTCACACTAGCATATAAAAACTCCACAGTACACGCTAGAGTCGCGGTTACACGGCAGCCCTGCTGCTTACGTATCTCAACAACTTTTTCCTTAATTAGTGGATTTATGCATAAAAACGAACACAGTTGTAGCTCTAAACCATTACAATGTCGATACCTTGGCTTCACATTTGTTCAAAGCAACTTAACATTAGACATATATCAAAAAAATTACAGAAAATGAACACAATAAAGAGAGCGCATACCTTTCCAGAAGAAAGCCCGGGTGAAAAGAGGAAGCAACAACATACTACTACTACACATGGAATAAAAAAGTTGATATCTCTGGTTCTGCTGCATCAATTTTGATCCTTTTTTCTAAAATCGGTGGAGGACTCTTTTAAAAACTGTCAAATTTTCTTAGAGCCTAGAAAACCAACATTAAACGTTTATGGTTAACAAATTATTAAAACAAAGAGTAATAATTGATCTTCTTTTGCCATTTAGGGCGTCCAGTTTTACAGACATCTTTTATAATGGTGATCTACGTGCAGTACCATGGTTGGCCACAGGGACAAACTGATACACTGTATATCACCTCTGTTAATACATCTATGATTACACACAACAATATTGAACTGTTGGATAAAACAAACAACATGCTGGTGTTTTAACTGTTGGTAAAAATGTAATGTTTGTTCTGCAGACGGCACTGAAGGAGGGGTCACTGGGTCATCCTCAGACCCTAGATAAACTGACCATTACATTTTGATATTTCTTGCGCACAACTGGAAATGTAGTCCTAATGGTGACCAAAGAGTAAAGGTCAGGAGGTCACAAACAGTATAAATTGGGAGCAGCTGAAAGTGCTGATGAGGATGTTTCACCAGAACCCTGTCATTAACCGAAAATAATGTACACCCCTCAGCCAATCAGAGTTTAGTATCATCTGTCTCCGTGGTGTGAATGTCTGTATTGGCAGGTGCCTGTCCATTAAACAAACAGACCCAGAGACCCAGTTGGAGCAGAGTCGGGCTCTACAGATGGCTCACAGGCTGCTGCTGCTGCCTGCAGTCGAGGAAAAGGGTGAAGTTTACTGATTAGTCCCGTTAATCTGGTGTAAGCAGAATGTAAACTTGCTGATGGTGACCGCAACAACAACGCTGCTGCTTGTGATGCATTTATGCTCTGATCTGGTCCCAGCGGGGGGGAGGTGGAGGTGGTGGTGGTGTGTGTGTGTGTGTGGGGGGGGGTGACGCACCACATGTGGACAAAACAACATAAAGGGCGATTCTGCAGCTCTCAGCTCCCCGCTGACCTGCAGACCTTGATCAACGCTCTGGGCGATTCATAACAACACGCAGGCAGGTCATTACATGAGGGATATAACTGATGACAACAAACAAACAAATCTACAGCAGAGGTCAACAGGAAGCCCCCCCACCTCAGCCAGGGACTGAGGTCAAAGGTCAAAACATTAGGGCAGAGAGTATTGATAACTCTTTAAATGAATAGGAGACATTTTCTTTGCTTTCTGCTTAATTTTCAGGTCACAGCATGACAGAACTCTGCGTCCTTTTTCCCAAAATAAAATGTCCCTCTAAATATACCCTCTAACATTCTCTGTGTTTACGTTAGAGTCCACCTCCTGCCACACAGGCCAATCAAAGGCAGACTCCAGCAGATACACTCTGTACAGTGTAAAGACGTGTGAAGTTACATCATGAGCTGTTCTGCTATAGACATAGGCATTTGTTTAAATGTATTTACATTCAAAAATAACCATGAACCAAGAGTTTTCCAAACTGCCAAACCATGGAAACAAACCAAACTAGGTTCCTAAAAGAAGAACCAGACATTTTTACATTTTCAGTCTTTAGGACAACAGAGGGAGGGACATGAACTGAAATTTAGGAGCAAAATGGGAGCAAAACACGAATAAAATAAAATAGGTGAGAAGGCTGCTATACTTAAGCTGTGTTCACATTATCAGGGGAAAAAATACTTCTGTGGCACCTAGGCCTAGTCAGTTATTGAGTATGTGTTATGTTGTGATCGTCCTGTGCTGCGTGGAGCCACGCACGCCAAAAGATTTGTCTAACTTCAAAACCCGCTGACCTTTTAAATCACAGCCAGTGAATGAAGGCTACAGAAATGAAAGAAGATCATATTTTGAGGCCTAACTAATAAACGTTTGCTGGGCGAAATAAAAATATCTTTCTGATTCTGCGACCAGGTTTGTTACAAAAATACTATTTAAGTCTCTGTAGAGATCAAACTACTGTTACTAACGTTCACCCTGTAGCTTGTTGGTCTCTGAAAAAGTCCTTTAATCAAACTAATCAGAGGATATAAAACCTGCAACTAGCTATAAACTAACGCTGTGTCTCAATGCGCGTTGTCCGTACTCACACTTGCTATTTTAAGTGCATAAGTGTGTTCACAGTGGCGACCGCAGTTGCGATTGTCACGGTGAACACCACACTAAAAGTAAAAGCACATTCAAGTCAAGTGAGCAAACAAGCCAGCAGATATTTTGGCAGGTCAAATGTTGGCGATAATGCTCCGCCTGGCTGCAACTCGCCATTTAAAAGAAGAAGAAGCGGTCAAATGTTGCGATCGTCATTTCCGGTGCACAACGGCCGTGTTTGATCTGAGACAACACTACACTGTCGAAATCTACACACTACACAAGTAAGTACACAGTGTACTACATGGAAGTGTACTAACGGAAGTATCCAAATTGAGACGCAGCAATTAAGTATTTGCAAATAAATACAAGAATCCTGCGCTGAGCAAAACAGCCTGCGAAGCGCTGAGAGCATAATTTTCCCATAAAGTGAACGCAGCATTTACCCGACGCTGCTGCAACCCCAACGCAGGAAAAAGGAAGCATATAGGTCTACTATATCAGGATGTGTTTTAAGAAAAAATGATAAAAATAACACAGCTACATTAAGCTACTCTTTTTTCTTACATTTCCTTGTTTGCTTTCATGCACATGCTGCTGTGTTTTCTGTGCCGGGTGTGTATGTAATGTCTGTGTCTACAGTCCAGTCTGTAAAATAAAAGGAAAAAATTTGAAGGATGTGTTTTAAGAAAACAACATAAATGGAGCACTTTTGAAACACATCATTATTTGTACCAGTTTAAACATTAATATATATTCATACGCTGTGAAACATGAAGTATTAATAATTAAAAGAGCAGAGTGAATGAGCTGTTTGAACTACAAAGTCCACTGTGTTTTTCTGAGGAATATCAATAAAAGATACTCCACAGAAAACTTGATTACTTACCCGTTGCGTGCTACAGAGATAAATCAGGACTGGAGTTCATCAGAAAATTACACTTTAATACAACATTAAATTCATTATTTACATATTTGCCAGCATAGAAACTACTTTTACCGGGCAACGCATATATGAACATTAGTATTGCCATGGCAACAGTGGGAACACAGACCTCTCCACCACTAACCCACAGTGGTGGAGTGGATCACAGCGATCAGATTATTGATTATTGACAATAAAACCATTGAAAGTGTTTTTTGAAGCTGTGTAAGTTGCTCCACTTTGTTTTAACAGAACCAGATTGAGCCTTTTTGTCTGTCAGCATGTTATCTTGTTCCCTCGCTGTGTACACACCATAATGAGCACCCCAGAGAGACACACACACACACACACACACAGAGAGAGATGTAGCTGCTGTAATAAAGTGAGCCTCTTGCCCTTTAGGAGCTGTGCGATCACACAGGGAACCTTTCGGTGGAACGAGGCTTCGTCTCTTCCTGCCGTCTGATGATTCTCATTTACCTTCACTGAGGCTTCGTTACTCGAACACTGTGACTGTACATACCAGCCGCCTGTCGGAGGACTCCGGTGGTTAAGGTTAAAACAAGGAGGGCCTGGACTGTAAGTGAGACACAAGGCATGTTTCACACTTCCTCTGCCTTTTATTGTCTTTATTCTCACTTATTAGGACACAGCCACGGTCGGCGCGTGGGCCCAACAAGTCACTTCTTCCTGCGGGGGAAATCGTGAGCTGGGGTGAAGCAAACCTGATTATACAGACGGGATTACTGCACTCCGACACACTGACAAGACAAGACAAACACAGAAAGAAAAGACGTTTCCCAGTGCCTTTATTTTTTTATTAGCAATGGTTCTAAAGTCAGCCCCCCAAAATAAAGAAGAAGAAATGTTTAATGATTTTAAGTACAAGAGAGTTGGTGTTTCTCAAATGTACGTATGCTTGCCACACACAATCACGTCCATTCGTGGTGACAAACGCTTCATTAAAGACCTGCAGGAAATGTCAGTCCTTTCTACATTTTAGCATGGAGCAATTCAAGATGCCAAACAGGAAAAACTTGAGGAAACAACAGGAAAATCAAGAAAACCCTACAGGAAAACAAAAAAAAATGTTTTAAGAAGCAGAGAAATGAAAAAAATAAACAACCAATTAGACTGCTAATTTTGATATTCTAAGGTCCTGTTAGCCCTCAGAGGCTGCATGGTTAATTACATTCATGTAAAAGTGTTAGAACAAACAGTAAACTGAGGATTTAGCTCTCATTAGACCCCATTTACACCTGGTGTTAATATGTGATCTGGATCTGGATATCTTAGCTGGATAAAGAAAAGCGCATGCAGGTGTAAATCAGCTGCAGAATGCATTTCAGGCAGATCTAAATCTTTGTTGTAAAGAAAACAACTATCTGGCTATCTCAAGCTGCTCGTCAAAAAGCTACAGTAACGGCAAAATAAGTAGATCGGGGTCACGTGACAGAGGAGGGTAGTTGAGCTAGCATTAGTGCTAGCATGTTTCTCTACTGGCTCTGATTACCTTCTTACAGTTTAAGTAACGTTAATAAAATCTCATTCATTTTCTTGGTTTCTAATAATCTCTCCATCCGACCAGTTAAGTCAATCTGAATCAATCTTCAGTGACAACTTGTGATTGTGTAAATCAGAATTACCACTTACATGCTCCTTTCTTGACATACTTGTGCCAAACGGTTACATATTGTATCTGCAGTATGTTACACATGTATAGTATCCTCTCAAGAACACACTGATCTTCTTGGTGAAGATTATATTTGTCTTTGTTCAGCTCCCTGTAGAGGTTTCCTCCTGAGATGAACTGGAAGTTACGTCCTTGCTCGAGGTGGACATGGTTTGCGGTGCGATGTGTTACATACATTACATCGCTTTGGACTTAAACATCCAGAGGCGTAAGTGTTTTGCATTAAGCAGCTGAAGGAGCGAGTGTGTCAGGAGGTCAGGCGATGATGGTTTTAATAATCAGATCTGTAAAAAGGCAGATGTGGCATGCAGCAGCCTGGGGGTCCGAGTGAAACCGTTCCACGCACTGAATTTTTAATCTTTACTTAAATTACTCGAGCAGAAAAACACAAGAATATTGACGTTTGCTAGATCCACTCATTGATCATTTGATCGCATCTGCAGATGAAGCACTTTACACCTTTCCCCTGCAGGGTCTCCAGCTTCAGCTCTACCAGAACAGACAGAGGCTGTAACATGTTTAATATCTCGAACATCTGAGTTAGTTTGACCTGAACGTGACGTCACAGGTTCGTCTTTGTTGTTAATTCCCCTAAAAGTGGAGCTGAAAGGCCACGTCCACATTAATGCAGATAAAATCTTTTCAATTTATATGACACATTGGATTCTGTCCACAGTCCTGTTCAATTTTCAAAATCTTTACTTCCAACACAGTAATTCCAAAATACTCATGGGTTTCGTGACCTTCAGACTTTTCCTCCAGTGGCTCCATCAGGACAAAATTTCCACTTGTACATGAGAAACATCAAAACCTAAAGATTGTCATGTAGTTTACTGATCACATGAACCCTTTTGATTGTAAAGTGCAATTCTGGTCTATTACAATCTGGGTCTTATTTTGTAGTTTGGCTGACGTTGCTACCTTTTACTAATGAAACTGTACCCATCAGTGTTGAGTTGCTGAGATCTGGGAATGCCGCCACATTGTTGAAGTCTGATGGGGTAAGTAACACAAGCAGTTAGACAACCACCTGAGCTTTCTTTAACCACCATGCTAAGGACAAACTTAAGATCTTTAACTCCACTGCTGGTCAGGCTCTAAGACCTCATTTCCACCTGGTAATTACATCTAATCTGTAACTGGATTTGTTATCTGGATAATGACTCCTGATCATCGGCATATGCATCTACACATGGTAATAATAATGTTCTCATTATCGCAGTTTCACCCTCTTTGTGATCAGAGCTAAATGTGCTAACAGATGGGCGGGGCTGGCATTTGTCAACAAACATTTTTTAAAAAATGTTTTTATTGAACATTATAAACATAGAGACAATCAGCTTGATTGGAAATGTAGATGTAAAATATTATAATATATATATAAAGAAAAACTAATAAAAGTCAGTGCAACTTAAACAGGGGTTACAGAAAATAAATTTTTAAAATATAACATTGTGCGCTCACTTTTTTTGTTTGTCATATGTTGTAACGTGTCTATGTACAAATTGAATTCAACCAAAAAAATACTGAAGCTAGGGAAGGACTTAGAAAATCTTGTCTTATGTATGTGAAATTTGCCAAATAGGAGTATGAGATTTGTCATGTAACTCAAAGGCTCATTATCAGATTGGAATTTAGTAATAATGTCTGTAGGCGTAACTGTTAAGGAATGACCAGTTTTGTTATAAACAAATTTCTCTGTCGTTCCAAAACACAGACGCGAAGGGACAGTGGCAAAATAAATGCATATATATATTACATGGATAAATGTTATGCAAGATCTTGAAATGAATTTTTCTGATCTTATTCGAAACACAGAATTGAAAGGGGGACGACCCTGCGCCAATTTATATTATCTAATTGTGAATTCCAAAAAGGTTTCCCTCTGGGAGAAATCTTATTACAGTTCTGAAAGTCTTTCCTTATGTTTGTTTGTACATTTTGTATCTGTCAGTTTTATCCCATCAATTTTTAAACAAGGTACTTGAACATTTACATTTTGATGTATACATGAAGGTCACACGCGTACATTATAAAAGCCACATTCTCCCTAACAACTGGCCT
Organism: Macquaria ambigua; assembly: GCA_008360985.2. NCBI lineage: Eukaryota > Metazoa > Chordata > Actinopteri > Centrarchiformes > Percichthyidae > Macquaria > Macquaria ambigua. The sequence continues at coordinate 19,599 of VMKM01003755.1, read as the reverse complement.
GCTGTGTGGCTGCGCTGCTAACATGTAGCGTTTCATATTTAGCATGTTTTCAATGCCCAAGTATATTAGCATTAATCTCAAAGTACAGTTAAAGCCAACAGGCATAGTCATAGTCATTCGGTTTTAAGATAGTTCGTCAACTGGAGTAAGAAAATGTGTGAATTTAAATGTTGGATTGAATTGAAGTTTGACCTGCTGGTGGCGCTAAATGACAAGACAAAAGACAACCAAAATCATTAGGGTTCATCCTCTGAGAGACTGGGAACGTTTTACCAAATTTTATGGGACGTCATGCAAAGGCTGTGAATATATTTCACTTTGGATCAAATGTTCTCAGTTAGCATGGCTCCAGTCTGCCAGTAAAGTGAGTTCGGTCTACACCACCTGATTTAACATTGCTCGAGTATCATTTGCTTGATACTGAACAGAGTTATCAGCATTACTCTTCTTTGTGGAAAATGTGAGTCTGTCTTTAAGTGCCTGTATCTTGATACAAACTCCTCTGAAAGGGTCACTGTAACTTCAAAACAAATGGTTATTTGATTCTATTCAGCTGTCCGCTTGTGAATGAGTCAGGGTGAAATTAATGTTTTTGCAGTGCATCAATCCAACAATGAATGCCTCAGCAGTTGATATTTTTCGCTGTTAAAACACATTGAATGTTTTTCCGACCTTTTGATACGTGTGGTTATTACTCATTAGAGTGAAATGTTATTTTCTGATTTACAAACAGCAGCTGCCTCCCTTCATACTGATCAATTTGCTGGTAAAAACCTTTTCATATCCCCGTTGTGTTATTAATATTTCTGTGCATACAAATAAAACGGGTCAAAGCACCAAAAGAAAACACAGAGATATTTCCCTTTCATCCACCCCCTCATAAACACAGAGAACGTGGATTAAATAAGCAATATTGAATCTGGATCGGCTGTTTAATCCTCTGAGTGATGATGGGAGTTTGTTTCCTGATGACAGTAGGTCTGAGGACGCAGGTCTAACAACCCCAGGGAAATTACAGCCACTCTGTATTCATGCTGTCAGAGCCACCAGGCCACCATACACAATTATACAAAATCCACTTCAATTCACTGCCCAGTGAAAACCATGTATGTCCAGGTATGTCCAATAGCAAATCACCTTGAAGGCTTTGTCCCTTCCACCATCCACTGTTATACAAGCCTGCTCTGATGGAGTATGAACTGCTCCACAAAAGAGGCATGGCTGTTGGTCAGGAGTTGATGGTACAAAAACCCTCTTTTGGCGATTGAGCTTTCTAACTGTCAGACAGGAAGCCAGCTAGCTTGGATGTGGCTGGCTAGCACTAGTATTTTACCAGTTAGCTTACCAGCTACAGTAACTTGACGTAGCTAAGCACCAACCTCTGGGTCTGTAAAAGTGAAGCCAATGCGGAAGTGCCTTAAACCTGCATTCTTTCTATTGGCCAGTAGGGGGCGACTCCACTGGTTGCAAAAAGAAGTCCGACTGTATAAAAGTCTATGAGAAAATGACGATTATTTTAGACGTATTACAGTAACATCCAAACAATATCACATTAGCATGCTAACAGCATTATGTTGGCATGACGGTTCTTCTTCGTTTGCCTATTGTGTGTTTCTGGGTTTAATTTTTGGCAGCTGACAATTGAACATTGGAGCATCATTGAAATCAAGATAAGCTGAGTTTTTTTTAGAAACAGTCCTTGCAATGGCACAATAAATTGCCAAAAGAAAAAAAATGGCGACTATAGGTTGACAGTGATGGATTAGTTATCTACGTTTCTGGAAAGTAACAGTTATAGAAATGAACTGAGGCCAAATCCTGCTGGAAGGTAGGTAAATCAATCTATGAACTGAAGGTTTGATTTGGCGATCTGCAGTAGTGTCTGATTACTTCCGTAACAGATTTCATTACTTGATCCACCTCCAGATTTCAGTTTTGGAGTTAAGATTCCCCTCCTGTCAGTGTCAATATTGTCATAGATTTTCAAAGAGCATACGAACACAATTCTGTACAAGTGTTGACTGAAGAACACAGATTTACTGCTCCTCCTCCAGAGAGATTTTTGTAAAAAGAAAGAGCTGAGGATGTCACACCAAAATGATCTAATCCTTTAAGCACGGGAGGAACATTGTGGCACGATGAAGAAATCTAACAGCTGAGAATTATTTTTTTTTCTGCTGAATGATGACAACTGCCAGCACAACAACATCACCACCTCAGGCCACAACAATCAGCGAAAAAAAAGAAGAGACTCTCTAAATGAAAGACAGACGAGACTGAGAGGAAGAGAGAGCGGGAAGGAAATAGAAGCAGGGCGACAAATAGGAAGAGAGAGATAACGGGAAAAAATTAACAGGAGAGTGATGTAAAGTGAAGTCTGGAGGCCGACACCTGTCACTGCCATTTAAACCTTTTTACTAAACCTTATCAGGATGAGTTGGGAAATGAGACATCCAGCGATTCCCCGCATCATCCCTGTCAGACCGCCATGACCAGGACGGCTTGAAGGCGACAGCGACGGCCCGCGATGAATAAAACATCGCTGCTGCTGCTGCTGCTGCTGAAAAACTTAAAGAGCTGCGACTCAGTGGAAATATTCCAGGTGTGGTTGTGTGTCATTCAGGTGACAAACCTTTAAATTGCTTTGGGCAATTTAAAGGGAAACACAGAACGAGTACATGGACATTTGGTATATACTCATGGTTAGCTCTCCCAAATGTGAATCCATGATACCTTGAAGACAGTATGAACATTTTATCTGATTTATAATTAAGAGCCCCAATAGTGTCTGCGCACTCGTTTATCGCTCCACATAAATAAATGAGCAATTACAAAATACTTTGGGTAACTATTTGTGCATGTTTTGAATGTCAGTTGTAGTTGTTGTATCTTGTACAGAACGACATTTTCTGCAAAAAGCATATAAGCATCAATAGTTGAGAATTCAAGATTTACGTTCTTTAAATTAGATAATTCCTCTTTTAATTCAGCACAGTTAGGAGTTAAATGAATAGTTAAATATTTGGGGATTGTGTACGTCTTTGCTTTCTTACTCAGACTGAGAGGAGAAGATGGATATCTCTGATGGTGTCAGGGAGTTGAGTCAGGACGTAGTTAGTCTAGCTTAGTATAAAGACTGGAAGCAAGCGTTAACAGCTAGCCTAGCTTTGTCTAAAGTGAAAAAAACATACATCTACAAGCTGCCTTATTTACACAATGTATCTACATTTTTTAAAATACATGAAAAACATTAATTTAAAAATGACAGTTTGTGGTTTTAGGGAAGGTTAAACGCTGGAACTACTTCTTGACGAACAAGGTTGTATCCATCTGTCCAGTATTTTTGCAGAATCTCCAGCTATGTTTTGATAATGATGCAGGCACAGTGTTACCAAACCTGGCAACCTCACTGTGATGACGAGTCATGGCACCCAGCTATTGTTCACCAAGAAATAGTTCCAGCATGTAACTCCCCCTAAAACTATAAAATGTTGTATTTACATTTCTGTTCAGGTGTGGATGAGAGCTTTAGAGATGTTGGTAGGTGTATTTTTTTCACTTTCAGCAGAGCCAGGCTAGCTGTTTTCCCCTTGCCTCCAGTCTTTATGCTAAGCTAAGCTAACTCCAGCTCCGTATTTAACATGCGGGCATGAGATTGATATTGATCTCAATCTCAGAAAGAAAGCAAATAAAATATGTTTCCTCAGTGATACGTTACCTTTAACATTCTTCTGCTTCTTTATACCTGATGGATAAGACACAGGTATGAATTGCCTGCGTGTCATCTTAAAATAAGGCTCACTCAACCTGTTCTAAGAAATTTCTAGACACAATTGTCATTTTTGTTAATACTAGAGTTCTAAACCAAACTTGATTTTAAGTCTAAATTCTCTTATTAATCTAACTATTCTGCTTACTTACAGTAAATACATTGCTTTTGCAGTGGGAACTGGCCCTTCAACAAATTCAACAGCCATGCTAGCAGCTCTGTGAGGCTGTACTTAAGTACAGTGGTGCTTTGAGCTAAATGCTCACATTAGCATGCTAACATCCTCACAATGACAACACTATGGAGGTAGGTGGACAGAAACAAATTATAGGACAAACAGAAATTTTGATTGTGTCACTAGAGAAAAATAGTTCAAGAATTCATCCAATACTTTTTGAGATATTTAAATAAAAAAAAGTCAACCTCATGGTGGCGCTAGGAGTCAGTAGGATTCATCCTCTGGGGAACATCATTGTCTAACAAATTTCATGGCAAAAATTGATGAATTATTTCAGCCTGGACCAAAGTGGTGAACTGACCGTCAGACCGATTTTTCATTCTCTGGAGTCATGGCTGAAAAATATTTGCAGTGTTGTTTTTATCTTGTGCAGTTTTAAAAGTGTTTAAAAGTAATTTTATATAAAAAAAAATTAGACCAGTTACCATGAGACAAATTTAATAACCTAATGCAAATGATGCTTGATAAGATTGTTTATCTTGGCAGCAACATTGAAAATGTGCTGAAGTGGAACCTGAATGAGCTTAAATCTGGTCATAAAGTGATAACGAAAGCCAAGAACTTTATAAACATGAAGATGAACTTGATGAAAATATTTTGTTTATAAAGGTGACTGGATTTTTGCTTCAGTGAGATTCATTTTTGAGGATGATTTTCTTCACCAGTGTGCAAAAACCTTGGAAAGTCAAAATCAGTATAGTCTGAGGCACGCACACACACACACACACACAGCGGTCTCAGTACCCATCAGACGAAGGCTGCGACAGTTTTTGACAATTCTAACAAAAATTATTCATTTATCTGCTTCACATCTCGCTGATGCAACCTGGAGCAAGACGAGTTCAAAGGATGTTGTCAGAATGACAAAAAAAATAATAAAATAAAAAACGTCTGCAAACTGAGAGGAATTATTCAGTGCTGGATGACGTCACATTTATAAAACTCATCTGTTTGTTACTCTAACACATTTCACACCAGCCTGCAGGCTCTGAGGGAGTTTATTAAGAGAACAAAACAACCAGGTTTATTCCAGAGTCTCCCTCGTCTTCATCATTTATCACATTCAGCTGCTTCAAACGCAGGAAAATAATGTCCAGGAATTCACCTGGGAGACAGCAACACAAACACGCTGATAACAAGAGATCCACAGCAGCATCACACGGACTATAAATACATCGTATGTGATGAGGAAGTGTTTTTCGATAGTTCCTGCGTCCCGGGCAAACGATCTACTAATTGACATTTTATAATAATTTTATGTGTTTATATGTTTATTTCATTTTATGTGTATACCAACAGGAAAAACTGTATACTGTGACAAGTATGCTGCGTTCCAGACAACTCGGAACTCGACATTGTAAATGTAATCATGTAGTTTATTTCTTCTCTTGTACATTTCAATCAATAGGATGTATTTGTAGACTGCAGTATTTGTATCAGGCTAGTAAAGTGAATATTTAGATACGTTTCCAAGTATAAAAGTGCCGTAAAATCAAATGTATAATGCCGTTCGTTACCTCATGTGTCGTTTTTCATCCTCTGTTTCGTTTATATATGAAAGGAACAATTGGAGGTTGGAAGCTGGAGATTTCGAGGGAACGCAGCATTAGTATATACTACATAGCACATACACGCAGTATGTTGTATGGAACTGGGACAGTCTGGGTTAACAAACGTGGGGGGGTGGAGCCTGCTGATTGACAGCTAATTAAAAGAGATAGAGGTCACCAAGTGGACTCGAAATCACGTTTGAAAGTTTGTTGATCACCCTTCAGTTAACTTACATGGAAACTTTATAATATGCCACTGCTGCCCTGCATCAGTAATGCTGCCTGTTCTCTCAGCCCCACCCCAGCATCCACCTGCAGGCTCCGGCTAGGGGGTTTAAGATATTTGCTCATCACTCCCCAGTAAACATAACTGCGGGGAGTGACGAGGTCGGAGCCTAGACGCCAAACTCTAACTATGTTCTGCTGCTATAATAAACATTTTAAACATGAGTTGTCTGACTGAACTACCTTTATTTGCATGACCATAACGAAATACAGTAAAGCACCGTACGAAAGTCACACTATGTATCTGTTGTGCCTGAGCGTCATACTCATAAAACGTATCCTCATCCTAAATCAGGTCAATTTATCAAAGTTCTCAGAATTACAACAGTGAAAGCTCTAAAGAGCCAACATAAGAATATATCATCTTTATCTAATCAGGTAATCTCATTTAATAATCAAGCTTTGTTGAGCTTGACGCTTCATTTTTGACTTTGAAATCAGCAGTTAACAGAACAATCAAGGTGCACTTATTTCATTAAAATCTGTTTTGCATGATAGACCCGAGTACAGCAGAGGAAACATTTACATAAGAGGACAAACAACAAAACAGTCACACATATGAATGAGGAACACACACAAAACACAGAGAAAAGGATCCGAAACAATCACACACATATCTACTGTAAATGTTTTTTAAAAAGAGTTAAGGTAGCACAAATATAAACTGCATTTATCAAGTGACTCAGTTCTCCTTAATTACCTTCTACTGTGTGGGAATTATCTTGAAGAGCAGCTCCCAAGTGTTTATATGAGTCATCTGAGGGCACTGCAAACTTACATTTACATTTGATAGCATTCAGCAGAGCGGCAGGAAGGAAATGTTGGGAGGGGGTGACATGCATAAAGGTCTCTGACTGTGACGCCTCAAAATTTCACTTTTAGCCTTCTGATAAACATGGAACAAGCCTGACGTACCACAGACATTTTGTCAAAGCGGGAAAAGCACAGGTGCATTTAATAACATTAATGATGGCTGCATTCCATTTGGCTCACTGGAGAGGCTTCGTGGGACACTAAATGGAACAGAAGCTGTATTCGAAGCCGCCTACTACACACTTCTGACGAACGCAGTGTGCAGTATGTACTATATACTGCTTTTCATAGTAGTATGCAGTATGACCGTCACACCGATTTATTTAGCAGTATGCTAGGCCTGGCTTAGCCGGTTTCCAGTTTTGGAAAGCAAAAGTAAACAATAGCATGTCTAACGGCAAACCACCGCTAGCGCTTTGCATCGTGGGACACAGTAGGTGAGGTAGACTGGTCCAGATTTTTTCAGTATAGTATCAGTACAACATCCGGGTATTTTTGGCATACTGCAGATTTTGCTTTTGTTTGCATACTGCGTACTACATGCTACTTTTTGGCCAAATCAGTACGTACTGCTAGCATAGTAGGTGGTTTCGAATACAGTGAGAGTCATTATTAATGTTAGCAGTACCACCTGTGCTTCTCCAAAATGTCTGCCGTGTAAAATATTATTGTTAGACTTGTCATGATTGACATTAGGAGTGCAGTACCTTGTTTAACCACACAAACACAGGCTGATATTTACCAGCCCAGAGGGGGCACTGTTTCACTGTAATGAAGAAACTCAAGTAAAAATAGGGAAGAGATGGCTGTGACACAATACAAACAGATTTAATCTTTTCATTGGAATAATAATAATAATACTAGTCCTGGAGAAAATATCACTGCACCTCTGCCCAGTTCAAATCCAGCTGGGGATCTATATCATGTGTCATCTCTATCACTCTACTGTCACTACTGCATCTAATAAAGGCAAAACATACCCCCAAAATAATATTGAAAGAAAAAAAAAGATATGTGTGTTTATGACCAGATGACAGCACATCCATCCATGACAGAACCAAACAAAAATAAAAGCAGTGGGGTTAAATAACTGGCGTCCCGCAGGCGGATTCAAGCACAGGTTGTACAAAATGAATCCGTCAGTCAAACAAACAAATAATTGGATTGTTCTGTGACTGTTGAAATGTGTAGCTGTCGTTTCCACTTGTGTTGCCAGTTTTCGTGGTTCTCACAACATCTGGCGACGCTGCTGCTGCTGCATTTTTTGTTTTTTCAGATATTTATAATTTTCTTCCCTGAAAGAAATAAAACAATCTCAGTGGAAGAAAAGTCTGAGAGCTTTGGTTTGGAGACTGAAGTGTGAAGCCCCATCAGTATTAGAAGGATGAACTGCTGCCTCAAACACATGCAGCTGCTGTGTTCGCTCTTCTTCTGTATTTGAGAGAGTTTTACAGAAGCACATTTTCTTGGTCACAAGAGAATGAAGAGCTTCTGTGTGTCGTTTGAAACTCCTCATAATCTGCCCTCAGAGGCATTTCCACAACAAATTAGACTGCCACGTTTCATGTTTTAATTACAGTTTGCCCTTCAGATCAGGACTCGGTTTAGCAGTCCTGCTGGATTTCACACTGTCCAATAATAATTCCTCTCACTTTCTGTCACACATATTTTTATCCCCGCTGGCAGCAGTGAAGTGGGTCTTTCTGTCAGACTGACATGTCGGTCCAGAGTGAGACATCTCAACAACTACAGGCTGCATTTTGACGACATTTGCTGTAAAGATTCATGATCCCCTGAAGGTAAATTGTGAAGGTTTTCGTGACCGCTTGACGTTTCCTCTAGCGCCACCATCAGGACATATTTTACAGTTTTAGCTCCACTGTTGGACAGATTATTCAGCTTTTCTCAGAGCCTTTCTAACACTTTAATGTTGGAGCTGTAATGAACACTGGAGCCTCTAGAGGGTGCTAACATGACTTCAGACTGTTAAAGGTTAGCCTGATATATCTTCTTCCTCAGTGCCATACGGCCCCATTGTTGATCCATGAACACACACTCCAAAGCACCAAATGTGGATTCATCCACCACTGAAAATAGTCCCCGACAAATGCACTATTTCCTCCTGTTTGAGTAACGTTTGGTGAAAAACCAGCTGTTTCATGAAATTACTGAACCTTTTTAAAAATGAAACTATATATTTGTGAGGTGTTTTTATAGATTCACGTCTTCAGTAGGAACCAATGGTGCTTGGAGCTGAGAGCCACAGACAGGAAGTCAGAGAGTATTGAGAGACGGACTAACACATTGTTGATTTTGGACTTTTAGTTGGATTTGTTGACAATAAGAAAAATGTAGCCTGACTGCCCATCTTCCGCTGCAGGCTGGAAACCACCACTTCAGACTGCACCTCGCTGGCATTTATTGATGTCTCATTTCCTTAAAAAACAAAGAAAATACTTCAAAGTCCTTGTACTTATTGTGTAAATTGCTTTGGACAAAAGCGTCTGCTGAATGCAATGTGCTTTTATATGTTTAATAATTGATGTATTCTTTGGAAAAACTGAGTTAGTCAAGGTTGAGATACTCTTTCTTTTTACTTTGGGGTAAAAATGATGAATATAACCATACAGTTCCCATAGCAACTACTGCATCTATACAATGTCATGAAAAAACAAAGCAGTGGAAACTGTCTTTAGCTGCGGTTACATGGACAGTATTTCTTCAACCCGAATGAAATCATTCTGATTGGAGATTCCAATTTAATTAAATAATTCCAACTTGTTTACATGGACACTAAATAATGTGATCCGATAAGATGTGTGTTTACATTTCCCAAAGCATTTCATCAGAATATAACTATTCTGACATGCACAGTGGCTCCGCTCGCTGTGAAACGTCTAATCTGCCAGAAATATAACAGAAGAAGAAGTTTTCTGGCTTGGTTCATCTATTCAAACACTTGTTTGAACAACTTGTTGTTTGGAGCCTTTCGACCTTCAACAATCCTTAAATCTCTGAAGTTGTTTCAGCCACAGAGCAGTTTGGTTTCTGTTCCTCCCGGAAACTCGTTCACGTCACCTGATGTTCCTCCACGTGGATCAAACATGCACAGAAAGAACATATTGATTCCAACCAGAGAGAAACGATCGGATTAAGAGTTTACATGGTTATTAGGCACTAATATTTTCCTATTGATCGGATTATCAAAAGGTTTACACCCCCCCTCATCTCTTCTGATCAAGTCGGATCAGGTCAGTCTCTGAATGAGGTGGTCAAATGAAGCACTTTTATTCTGATTGGGTTGTTATTCCCATTATTAGTGGAATATTGGTGTCCATGTAAACGCAGCTCTTGTTGTGTGATAGACAGAATTATACACAGAAAATAATTCCATGCGACAAAGATCAAATTTAATGACTATCTTCCTGAAATTACAGACATTTTCATTTCATGATTTTGAACTATAATTATGACTGTTTTAGTCTTTAGAAAGATCTACAGGAGCAGTGAAAGAGACTCAGACTTTATTTGTTTAACAGGTGAACATTGGCTAAGAAGGTGAGTCATCTCATTGTGGTCCAGTGTTTCAAGTCCTTTTGTAGGAAAAAGATGCTGAATTAGTTAAAGCAGGAAACAAAACGAACGCCCTCGCCCTGCAGGCTGCCAGAACATTCCTCCGCTTAGCCTTCGCTCGTTGAGACTCAATCAGTTCTGGCACGGAGATGTTGCACATATTGGAGTAGGCTGATTGGCTTTCGCGTCTTGGCGGTGGAAGAGAAAAAAAGGGAATGGTTAGTGATTAAATTCACTGGCAGCCCGGGCGAACACAACACTACACAACACACACACTCGTCTGTATTTACATTGTTGGACGGTAATCCTGTTAATGAAAAATGTGCTGGTTTTCACAGCCACTGGCATGGAGAGAGCCAACCCTCTCTCCTGTGGGAAGGGAGGTGGGATGAGTGTTCGTCCGCCAGAATGAAAGACACATTAATAAGAAATGAATGTCGCAATCAGCTGAAATTATGTCCTGGACGCGAAGCGGAGGATGCTGCTCGCCTGCTGGTGCACCTGAGCGATGAACCTGTTGTTCCTGAGCAGGTGAAGCTCTGATGCCATGAGACAGAGCTGAGATCTGAGAGCTCGTGTTCTCCTGCAGGGATACAACAATCCAACACACTGTTCCAACTCTACAAGAGCCTCCAAACACACACACACAAATAAAAACAAAGCACACATCGTCCCCCGCAAACAGTGCAGGGACTCCTTTGGGCTGAGTGCGATGTCTTATTGTCTTTAGTCTGTCTGGAAGTCTTAATATAAGCCCCCCCTTTGAGTTGAAACATTGCAGCGGTCATGCGTGCTGTGTCAGGGTTTATTGGAAGTTTATTCTATATTTTATCTTGCATGCGCTTTGTAAAGTAAACCTTTGCCAGTGTTACAGCAAATTAACTTCACTGGAAGAGATGCTGTCATGGCAGACGGAGAAAACTGATCGACCTCATTTAAAAAGTAAAAAGCTAACAGGCACAAGTGACATATAAAACAGAAGAAAAAGGTTCAGGATGGTTATTTATATTAAAAATAATATAGAGATTATTAAGATATTGGTGCAGTATTTCTACTACTAATTCATGGAACAGTTTTTTATCATTTGCTTAAAATGAAATGTCCCTACGTCTCTGCACACTGTCAACTTTTCATGAGTTAAGAAAAACAATATCAGCTTTGTGAGAGTTTATATTTCTGTTAGTCCAGTGGGGTTTTTAATAGTTTATGCAACATAAGAATTCAGAAACATTTTGTATGGTTATATTCGAAGTCACCAAGTGTGGAAATACTTGGTTTTCACTGGAGAGCATCGATATACTGTATCTTTGACACTCTGAGGAAACTCAGAGTGTCTCTTAAATAATAAGTTTTATATTATTTAGGTTTGTGGTTCCCAACCTTTTTGGCTCCTTTAGAGGACCAGTGTGTAATATTTTGGGGGATCTGTTGGCAGAAATGGAACATAATATTCATAAGTATGTTTTTGTTAGTGCATAATAACCTGAAAATAAGAATTGTTGTGTTTTCGTTACCTTAGAATGAGTCCTTTTATATCTACAGAGGGGGCAGCTCCTCTTCCATGTTGCACCGCCATGTTTCTACAGTAGCCCAGAACAGACAAACCAAAGCGAGTTTTGCAGCCACTTTAGGTTCTCCTACATGCTTGGAGGGGCAGAGTGAGCGGAGGGGTTATCTGTTGGTTGCACTCTGCGACCTCACCGCTAGATGCCACTAAATCCTACACACTGGTCCTTTAAAGTGACACACCTCTGACCCTTTGTCACAGGCTGCACGTCAGAGTTTTGAAGAGTTCAAAGATTGATATGAACGTCTCAGATTGTTTCATTTGAATCATTTTTAGAGACCTGAAGAAGTCAAACTAACTACTATTTCCTCCCAAAAAAAGTGCAGCTTATTAGAAAAGATATTATTCTGTTAATCATCTCCTGAACCCTCAGTTTTAATTTTTAACCTGTTGGGGGTCCTGACTCCCTGGTTGGAAACCACTAATGTAAGTTTTACAACTCAGACTTGTATTATATTCTTAACTAAATCTCTTACGTACAGTTCAGCTGCTTCATGTGTGTTTTGGTCCGTAGTACAAATAGTGCTTGAACCACAAAATCTCCACTTGTGGCTCCAGTTGTGGTAACATAATATATTGAGATCATTTTGGCCGAGACAATCGTACTGTAAAATATTTAATATCGGTGCAGCCCAGCCGGGACTCGGAGCGGTGACAAATATCCTTCTCTGAAGTTTCATCAAAATCTGATCAGCAGCATCCAAGATATTGTGTGTGACAGACGGAGGGATGGAGGGATGGACGAGTGCCGACCCTCAGTCCCACTGCGGGGGGCAACAGTGCTACCAACGGCTAATTAATCAAATTATATGACAGATGGTGTAGAGGAACTATTTCCCCCACAGGACGCTTTTAGATGAGCCACCGGCCTCGTGGTGAAACTGAGCGTCAGCACTTGACTGAAGTCCTTTCATTCTGTCCAATAAGAGACGGAAGCCTTGGGAGAGGAGAAAAAAAAGGCCAGCATTAGTGGAGGATTGGAAGAGAGAAAGAAGAGAAGAATGATGGAAAAATATTGCTCTTTCCCTTTGGATGTGATATGATCGCAGCCTGGTTATATTGCTTTGTGGAATATTGCTGGAGCGCAGAATTAGATTGGGTCTCCCCCTCTGGCTTCCACGATAAGGCCTCAGGAAAAGCAGCTTTGGATCGACCCGACGGACAAAAACGGGACAACGGAAACATAAACAGATTATGGACCTTTGATACGGCTTCATTACCAGGCAGGGGACACACCCACGACCCCCGTCTCCTCCTCCCTACAGCAGGGAGGAGGCCACCTTTAGTGGCCCGCCACCATAACAACAGTTTGTCGTGACATGAAATGCATTTATTTGACATGTTTGGATCATAACTCTGGATTATAACCTCTAAAGTAGCACATTTTGAGTTGTGATATGATGAACTTGTTGGACATAACCCGAGTCGTCTCTAGCACTCGTTTCAAGTGTGTAGGCGCAAAATTGAAATTGCTTGGTGGCACCGGGGTTTGAAAAGCAAACCAGATGGCTTCCTTCCAGGAAGTTGGCAGCAGAAATATGCTCTCGGCGTGTTTATGGTGGAGTTTAAGGTAAAGAGTTTGAGCAGGGAAGCATATTTAGTTGGTGTAGTTTAGGTTTAAGTGGTTTACTGGAGAGGTGATGTAATTACTCGCTAAACAGGCTGGTAGAGCCTGTTTTTAAGTTATATGTCTACAGAAATAAAAAAATCTAAGCAGAAGCGGACAACTGCTTTAGGGCCCCAAAAGACCCAAGTTTGCTGTGTGTAATTTGCCTTTTGGTAGATTGATGGATTTTGAATTTGTTTGGGAAATCGCACCACCACCGAGAGTTTATAGCTATTGCTAATTTTCAACTCTTGTCACTAGTGGGGACTTTTACATGTGCAGTGTAATTAAAATATACAGCTTTCAGTATCATAAAACCACAATACACTGTCAACTATGGTGGGTCTTCCATAATTTCTTTTAATATGTATATTGAAGCATTTAATGGCTCTTTTAGACAGTAAATGAGGGCACAGATAGAGGTCGCCCGAGGGCCGTGCATTTTTATGTAGCCTGATGTCAGTGGGGTCCCGACAGCAAACGTTTATGCGCCCAATTTTTTACCAAATCTGAATATTGCCATGGATTAAAACGTTTACTCACTAGAAACGTTATTTTCTAAATGTTTAAAGACACCATTATGCTTGTGCAATATGTAAAATGTTTTCAAGTTTGTGTTTTTAAACCCTGCTCTTGTCGATAGAAGGAGATTAAAAATAAGAGCCGCCTTAAACTTATCCTGTAAATGAGCCTGTTCTGCACAGATGGATGTAGAATCGGGTGGGTTTGTCACTGCACGCAGGAAATATATGCATATTTGATAAATACCAACTTTCTTGTGCATATGAACTCTTACGCACCACTCCTACTCTTACGAGTTTTCTACTCATGCTTTGATATATGGGGTCCCTGGATCCCGGTTTGAGCCCTGTGTGGTTTTTACCACCACCCTCACCTGCCCCACCCAAACTAACAAGAGGTCTGTCAGCTCACCTGGTTGCAGAGAAAAAAACAATAAAAGCTCAGTATTGTCCTTTACTTCCCAGCTTTTTGCAGTTTATTACTTTTCCCTCTAACAGGAGGGGGGTGGGGGGGGGGATTAAAGCTTAGTACAGAGAGAGAAGAAAAAAACCTCCCAGATTTATTGTGAGGAAGAGGCAGCAGGACAGCGTCGTCAGAGCTGACAAAACAGATCCAATATTGCAGCTTGCTCCTCCTAATCTTATGAGTGGTCGGGGAGCGAGGTGATACCACAGATAAAAGTAAATCTACTTGGCAGCGAAGATTTGCTGTCCTCATTTGTTTGCTGTGTGCGAGGCACGAGAGAGTATTAAGAGCCGGAGCTCGCCCTGCTCGGAAATTCTCCTCCGATACGAGGAAAAAAAAAACCAACTGACACACTCGGAGATAAATTAGGACTGTGGCCATCGCTGTAATGGCGGGATGATGGCTGAATTGTTTTCCCGGGGCAGAGTCGGCTCTTATTTTCCCGGCAGGAAGCTTCTCTACCTGATTAGCGGGCAGAAAACCTGCTGAACAGAGTGAGCGAGCGAGCAGAGTGTGGGCGACAGACAAACACAACAGAGCTGCTGCTTCCTGCTAAAGGACACACACACACACACACACACACACACACACACACACACAGGTTGTGTAACGGCAGCACACCAGAAAAAAAAACAAAAAAAAAACGTATAGTTAACCAGGTTCTTGCACACATACACACACACACAGAGTCAAAATGTGCTCTAACGAGTTCCCATGGTTCAGGAACATTGTCACATCCAGCAGAGAACCGTCAGTCAGCCTGCTGGGCCCCGAGAGCCTCCACAATACTGTCAACTGTACTCACATACTGTGATCACTACTACAATACTGAACTAAGGTACTACAAACAGTACTCGCACCCGTCCATGTGGAGCAGGGAGCTGTGAGTGACAGCCTTCAGAGAGCAGGTAACATGCTTTCATCCTGGTTTATTACAACTTGGGTCGTATTTTCCTACTTTTCTCCATCATCTCTATCAGTAATAATAACAACGTACTCACCAAGTTAATATCTGAGATGTGGGGGTATGATGACATCACTGGAAAGGTGTCAGACGGGGAAGGCAAACAGTTTATAGACCCACTTCTCGCCTCACCTTTGACCTACAGTTTCCTGTTCAATGAGGGATTATTAACGACATTTCAGGTGCTTTCACTTTCACTTTAAAGTGGTTTCGATAATCTGGATGAACTGTCTGACTTCTTTTTCGTCATGTCACCGTGTTTTCAGATCTCAGCTATTAACTTGGTGAGTACGGTGTTATTATTGATGATAGAAACGGCGTCCAAAGCTGTGAAATGAATAACCAAATTGTTATTATATATATATGTATATATGTATATGTATACATATATATATATATATATGTATATGTATACATATATATATATATATGTATATATATACATATATATGTGTGTGTATATATATATACATGTGTGTATATGTGTATGTATATATATATATACATACGTAATGTTATATATATATACACATGTATATATATATATACACATGTATACATGTATATATATATATATATATATATATATATATGCTATATAATAATACACATATATATATGTATATACATACAGTTTTTCAAGTCTGAAAAATTAAACATTTGATTTATTCTCTGTACTTGGGTGCTATTAAGCAACATTATATTTCCTCAGACAAACTCCCACATAAATATCTTTGAAAAGCTAGATTATGTTAAGCATTGCACCAAATCATTATATTTCTCTGTACGAATACTTTCAAAAGTGACTGTAGCGCATACACATTTAGACTGACACATTTACTGTGTTTGAACTTGCCTAACACTACCACCCAAGCAAATGACATAAAATTACAACTTTCTTAAAGTGGCTATAATCGATATTTTTAATTGAACAATTTCTGAAATGACAATGGCTCCTCTCGGCTTTACGGAGCTTTATAGTGAGTTTCAGCTCATTGTTTATCTGTCCGCCTGCAACTTTACTGTTCTGGTTCTCTCTCACTGCTCTCACTGCTAACCTGCTGTCCACTACCTGCTCAGCAGCAAACAGCAGACAGACACAGTCAGAGACCAGCAGGTGAACATAGTGGAGCATCTAGCAGCTAAAGAGATATTTCCCTCAGGAGTTGGTGGAGACCCAAAAACAGAGCTAACAGAGAGGGAACTTACATTCATCATGTGACACAAACACGACTCCACATGAAGGATCATGTTGCTCTTTAACTGCTGGAGGTGGAAATAAGACACTGTTTGCTAACACGTTCAACATATCAACTTAAAAGGTGATGATATGTCAATGTTGTGTTCACAACTTGCAACCAGTTATTGTTGGTTTAAACTAAAATAAGTTACAAATGAAATGGTTTCTTTGTTAGCCACTGAAACACTGCCAAAGCCTCATCAGAGCTGTAGTTGTTCAATGCTGAGACTTCAAACATTTTACAGCCAGCTTTCAAACCTGCAGGGGGGCGAAGGTTTGATCCTCAAAAGACATATTTTGGATGGAATATTACATTTTATACACATTTCGCCCAAATTCAGCCGGATATATTTGGTATGTTTGGAAACTTTTGGACTTCTACTAGAATTTAAAATAAAGTTCGAGTTTGAACACAGATTGAGTTTGTAATGACGGAGCATCTGATGATCCAACACCAGTTGTTTAGCAGCAGCACTTTAATGCTTAAAGCCCGAGACTAAGACACGTCAAATAGTGTGACTGTGAACGCTGCAGATACTTTGGACTGTAACAGGTTTTCCTCCAACGCAACAAGCTGCTTCAGTGCAGCGTGAACGACAGTTTCATCACCCACAGGAAATGGGGCTTGTGATTTAAACTGACGCTGAAAGCAGCCATTACTCCATCAGTGCTTGAAACTGATCAGGGCTATGATCACCCGCTAGCAAACCGCTGGAAAAACATAAAAGCAGGAAACTACAGGAAAAAAAAAGGTTGAGGGAGATGAAATTCTCTGTGCTGGATCTAATCCTCGCTCCCTCGCTCGCTCTGTGCGGTTCTTTGCCGGATGATGAAAGCAGAGTTGGAGGCGACACTATCTTCTCCTTAAGTGTTCCTCCTCTCGAACCTAAACTGCCTGTCTTCTGCTGAAACTCCAGGAAAACACTGAAGGTGCTGCTGTTAGAGTGATGAAGAGGAAGGAGGCTGCTGCACAAGGTGGGGAAAAAAAGAAATATTTGGAGTCTGAATGTTCTTTGTTCAAAATTTTTTTTACTTACAACAAAGTCACTGTAAGTTTACAAAGCAGTGCGCTTTGATTTTTTGGGGGGAATCCAATCTTTCAACTGAAGGCTGCTGTTGCTCAGTTTTCACTCTTTACTTACAGGCTTTTAGCACAGTCACTATATATTTTAGCTAGGCATGTGATATATTGTGATTTTCAGAATAAAGTAAGCTACTCAGAAATGCCACTATTTGGCATGTGAGTGCTACTGTGCCATTTGAATTTCTGCCTATATGTTGACATATATATCTGTACATGAGTAATAGAGGATATAGGAGCCATTGCTGTGTCTCAAATCACGTACTTCCGTTATTACACTTACATGCAGTACACTGTGTACACTATGTACTGACTTGTGTAGTGCGTTAATTTTGACAGGGTAGTGTTGTCTCAAATCGAATACTGCTGTGCGCTTACCAGAAATGACGATCGCAACCTTTGACTGCATCTTCTTCTTCTTCTTCTTTTTAATGGCGGATTGCAGCCGGGCGGAGCATTATCACCAACATTTTACCGCGATTGCCGCACGCCGAAATATCTGCCAGCACGTTTGCTCACTTGACTTCAATTCAGTTTTATTAAAAACGAATCAAAAATGAACGTGCTTTTACTTTTAGCCGTAACAATCGCAACCGCGGCCGCCATTGTCATACGTTGGTGGTCCTCCCCTTCCGCTACGTAGCCAAGATGGCGACCGTTGAGGGTGAGAAGTGTGCAGCGTTCCACACTCAATTTTCTGACCGTTTTGTGTACACCATCCGGGTACTTACAGTACACTGCATTTTGCCATACTTGTCAGTGTGAACGCACTCAAAATAGCAAGTGTGAGTACGGAAGTACGCAATTTGAGACACAGCACGTTTGACATTCTGAGCCTCAGTTCTGCCAAAGAAAACCCAATGTATTGATAATATAAAACAAACAAAAAGGTAATTTTCATGTGTTTTGTCACTGCTATTGTTTCTTATTTCTATTTTGTATGAATATGTCTGCATCACCATCCTTTCTCTTATAAAAGTGAAACATGAAATACTTGGGACGTAAATCCCACATCTGTGTGGATACTCTGCTGTCAGCCTCTTGAAGCAGAGTGATTTCATCTAGCAGTTAAACATTTTTCAGACTATCGTTGGCATGACACCAGTATTTTTCCGATACTTGAGAGATGATTTGGTCCCTACTCCGTTTCTGCAGCAAAGACGTCGAGAGACGCTTTCAACTCATTTTCATTTGTCAGTTTTTTTCCTTCGTCAGACACTAATGTATGCTAACTTGTTAGCCAACATTAAGGCTACAAGCAATCCATAATGCCACACTGCAGTACTCTCTCCATTCAAAAGTGATGTCTGATGTTGGGATCACATAATTCTCTAGCACTCAAATATAATCCGACCGCCACTTTTTCAAACGTTATTTCTACAAAAACATATCATCTCATTTTAGAGCCAATACAGTGTGAGTGTGAAGTGTCACAGTTGTGGGACAGGGTAACAAGGAACACGGGGAACAGGACCCAAATGCAGACGGCTTGGGAGAATCCATCGATCGGATCGTCCGTCGATCAAATCAAGATCCAGATCAGATCTTCCGGATCAGTTCTCTAAACTGAATGTAGTGAGGGGTGGTTAGGGAATGAGGTGCAGGGAGATGAGTGAGGAAGCTCAGGTGACTGCAGGGCTGATGAGAAATGGGAACAGGTGTGTGGATGGGTGGGGCAGTCAGGTGATGAGAAAAGGAGGGAAAGTCCGAGGACATCTGGTGGACAGCTAGAGGAAGGCAGGTCCGGGGAGTTGAAGGGAAGAACATGACCTGGATGAAGTGAGCAGGGGCCGCAGACAGGGGACCGAGGGGACCTGAGGAGCAGATCGTGACACCAAGTTGCATCTTTCTCCGTTGTATGATGGGCGTTAAGCGACCAATCAAAAAAATTCAGTCAATTTGGGTCATTTTTGCATGAAATACATG
>VMKM01003754.1:0-29524 GCA_008360985.2 Macquaria ambigua | reverse complement strand
TAGCACTTCTTTACTAGATATGATCAATCTGTCCTTATTAAAAGGCTATGTGCCACAGTCCTTAAAAGTAGCTGTAATTAAACCTCTTCTTAAAAAGCCCACTCTTGATCCAGGGGTTTTGTCAAATTATAGACCTATATCTAACCCTCCTTTTCTCTCTAAGATCCTTGAGAAAGCAGTCGCCAATCAGTTGTGTGACTTTCTACACAACAATAAGCTGTTTGAGGATTTTCACTCAGGATTTAGAGTGCATCATAGCACAGAGACAGCACTAGTGAAAGTTACAAATTACCTTCTAATTGCATCTGACAATGGACTTGTCTCTGTACTTGTCTTACTAGATCTTAGTGCCGTATTCGATACCATTGACCATCACATTCTATTACAGAGACTAGAACATTTAATTGGCATTAAAGGCACCGCACTAAGCTGGTTTAAATCCTATTTATCAGATCGATATCAGTTTGTACATGTTAATGATGAATCCTCTATGCACACCAAAGTTAGTCACGGAGTTCCACAAGGTTCTGTGCTTGGACCAATTCTGTTTACCTTGTATATGCTTCCTTTATGCAATATTATTAGGAAGCACTCTGTAAATGTTCATTGTTATGCAGATGATACCCAATTATATTTATCGATCAAGCCAGATGAAACTAATCAATTAGCTAAACTTCAAGCATGCCTGAAGGACATAAAAACCTGGATGACCTGCAATTTTCTGATGTTAAACTCAGACAAAACCGAAGTTATTGTATTTGGCCCCGAACACCTTCGAAACACATTATCTAAAGATATAGTTTCTCTAGATGGCATTGCCCTGGCCTCCAGCGACACCGTAAGGAATCTTGGAGTTATCTTTGATCAGGATATGTCCTTTAACTCCCACATAAAACAAACTTCAAGAACTGCCTTTTTTCATTTACGTAACATTGCAAAAATCAGGCACATCCTGTCTCAAACAGATGCAGAAAAACTAGTCCATGCATTTGTTACGTCTAGGCTGGATTATTGCAACTCTCTACTATCAGGCTGCCCCAATAAGTCCCTTAAGACTCTCCAGCTGATCCAGAATGCTGCGGCACGTTTACTGACAAGAACCAGGAAAAGAGATCATATCTCTCCAATATTAGCTTCTCTACACTGGCTCCCTGTAAAATCCAGAATAGAATTTAAAATCATTCTCCTCACCTTCAAAGCCCTAAATGGTCAGGCACCATCATATCTTAAAGAGCTCATAGTACCTTATTACCCCACTAGAGCACTGCACTCCCAGAATGCACTCCTAGAGTCTCTAAAAGTAGAATGGGAGCCAGAGCCTTCAGCTATCAAGCTCCTCTCCTGTGGAACCAGCTCCCAGTTTGTGTACAGGAGGCAGATCCCCTCCTCACATTTAAGAGTAGGCTTAAGACTTTCCTCTTTGATAAAGCTTATAGTAGGGCTGACTCAGGTGAGCCCTGAGCCACCCCTTAGTTATGCTGATATAGGCCTAGACTGCTGGGAGACTTCCCATGATGCACTGAGCTCCTCTCTCCTCCCCTTCCTCTCCATCTGTACGCCCCCATATCCCATCAATGCTTGCACACAACTTCTTCCCGTAGTTGTGTGCTTTCTCTCCCCTTTCTCTCTCTCTCTCCTTCTGTTGCTTTCTGCAGGTGTTTCTGCCTCCGGAGCTGTAGGGTCTGGATCTATGGTTGCAGCCACCTGCTGCCCCCGTGCTCCTGCTCTGCACCCGCTGCTGCTGTTGCTGTTGCTCTTATTATTAGTATTGCTGTTATAATGTTGCTCTTAGTATTATTTCTGTTGGTGTTAACATCCATACCATTATCACAGCTATTGCGTTACATCTCTATGTGGAACTGTATTGTGCTGCTGTGTGTTCTCTTTCCTCCTGCTCCTGAATAATAATTCACTCCCTCCATACCCTCCTCACAGGCATGTTTCGCCCACAACAACAACAGACAATGACCAGATATGGAGACAGAAGGTTACAGTTTTATCTCCTGACTGTCAAAAGAAACTGGTCAGGACTAAAATGACTCTGACCTTTATCTGATTACATATGATGTCAATATTATAGACATAATGTGCATAATAATTATTCTTTCTGGGATCTTGGGGATGTGTAGTGGAAACCATCACAGCAAGGAGCACAGAATTAAGTAAAAAGATTTTTGAAGATTGAAAAATCTGAAAAATCTGATATTTAATTATAATTATTTAGTTTTCCATAAATGTGTTGGCTTAGTACTTGGATTTATATCAGTAAGTTTAAATCATTGGGTGGACTCAGTTTGGCTTTGCCTGCATGCCATATGATACATTGTCCAATAAATCCACCAAATTAAATGACAAAATATGTGGTTTGTCCATGCCCTTTAGAATGACACATAGGATCATTTTCTCAGCAGGACAACATCTGTCTGACATTTGTCTGTTAGGTTTAGGAAAACATTGTGGTTTGGGTTAAAATGACTACTTAGTTAAAGTTAGGGTACCTTCATAATTATGGTTACAGTAATAACCATGTGGTTAAGGTTAGGGGGTGGTTAAAAAAAAGCAGGAATGGGGAAACGACAGCGGTCTCCCATGTCAAAGTCCAGTGTTTTGTTGACCCTTCCATCCATAATAACGTCACCTGACTTCATCTCATCCCAGCATAATTCCTACAGCCACTAGAGGGCTTTGTCACGTGAACATAAACATAGTTTTGGGGCACTGAAACTACTAGTGCTGTAGCAGCAGATCAGTGGCAGTTATAGTGGCTGATTGACTGTCTGGCTATGCAACCATTATTCAAGCCAAACCATAACTTGCAGAGAGAGAGATGTGTGTTCCCATTGTTTGCTGTGCTGTTGTTTTCCTGCTGCATTACCTGTTGATTCTGGTTGGCAAAAGGCCATCCATATAGTGTAACTAATCAAGGCTACAATAATGCCATATCAGATGATTGACAATTCTTATACAAGAATTGTCAAGATCAGTCAGAATCACTCGGTTCTATGAAAGCAAATGAAGGATTGAATTGTTAATCTTGGGTTACCTTGGATAACTGTGCCCTTATTTTGAAATAAAGGGGAAGTAAAAGAAGGGGCTAAAACTAGCTAGAATTAAATGCTTAAAGCCAGTTACAGTTGCATCTCTTGCTCAGGTTGCATGATTGTACATACATGTACATTGGAGCATGTAATAAATACAGTATACAGTACAGTCTATTTCTGAGACTTTCACTAATCTCATCTCATCTCTTGTGCTTTAACTGAGTGTTCATTTGCTTTCCATGATTACACATCAGTCACCATTTCAACTGCTTTTCACACTTTCACTTTAACTAAAACTTCACATCATTGCAGTGATTACCATTCAACTGATGATTCAACTGCTTTCAGTGCTCACACGTCAACTGGCAGTCCGACTACATTTTCTTAAGCTGCCAGTATGCTTCCTCAGAACTGCTTGTAGGATGGTCAAATAGCTTCGGAAACCCCCTCCTCCCACACCTTTCCAACGTGGGATTAGGAGGGCTGTGTCAAGCCAGTTTTGATGACCTGAACAATCCAGGCTTATGACAAATCCTCAGTCATCAAACCAAGCTAACTCAGTTAGTGGGAAGAACAGAGCGCTGCTGGTTGATTTTTTTTTAGCGTGGTGTGGTAAATGGATCGGTTCAAGGATACAGAACTCAGATGTACTGACCTCTACGCTTTCCAGGATGATGGCTGACTTGCTAGTATTCACTCATAATGAAAGAGAAAAGGAGAGCTTTCAGAGCCGTCAGTGGATCCACAAGAGGAGAAAAAATGTGTTATCTGTTTGAAAACTATTCTATTCACAATAGAAGTAATTAATGGTGTAACTACCACTGCTTCATTTGTAACATAAGACACATACAGAAACATCTCACAGCAACATTAAAGAATAAGTCATGGTATTATTCTATATTTTACTGTCAATAAATCCCCCCCAACAATGTGTTAATATTTTCTGACTTCCCTGCCCTGCCTGAAACCCATTTGTTCCTATTGAAGACATAAACACCTCAAAAATGTATAGTTTCATTTTTGAAAAAGGTTCAATATTTTCCTAAAACAGCTGGACACTGTAGTGTCACTGAAACAGGAGGAATACACATTTGGTGCTCTAGTGATTTTTGGGCAGCAGTAACCATCCTACTGTATGTGGGATTGAGTCAAGATACACAACAGTGTGTGTTCATGGTAATGAAGGAACATGTTACCCAGTGCAACAGTACAACAGAATAAGATATATCAGGCTTTAGATACACACACAATACTTTTTAGTATCAATTCATTGTTGGTTTGTTGACAATAACAAAATATAGAATATTGCCAGGCTTAATAAAAAAAACACAAAATGAAAACAAAGAGTACTGCAAGCTAAGCTTCTAAGGAGTTTGTATAACAGGAGCACACTGAATCCCGTGCACAATTCATGAAGCCATTTTCTGTCTTTATTATTGAGGCAAACATTCTCTCTAATTACTGCATTGCCAATAATTCCTCAACTTTACAGGAAAGCCTGTAAACTCTGCAGAGTGATGAACAAGCTTGTGAGTGGCTGGATGTCTGCAGCCCCGCCCAGTGACTGGAGCAGCCAGAGAAACCTCCACAGTGTCTGTCTGTCTGTCTGTCTGTCTGTCTGTCTGACCGGTGCCTGGTCTGATGGCAAATCTGCGTAGTCTGGGCGAGCCGAAATACCTACCTACTGCCTCTGAGTTATCCAAACATCCAGAGAATTAAAGAGAAGATCAACCCTGAAGCAGTCCAGAGTAACTTCAATAGAATGCACACATGAAATGTTTCACTGCAGCTGCTGGGCAGAGATAAGATTAACCTTTCAAAACAGAATCTGTACTCTGCACACTGTGTTACCACATGAATTACAAAGGCATCACAAATATCAGTGTTTTAACTCTACAGGCTAACCACATGATGTGCATACATCACAAAACTTGAAATGTACATTGGATGAAACCAAACGTATCAAGTTGATGTAATAAATGTCATATTAGTCATATTGCAGTAGGTTATATTCTTCACTGCATGTGGAGCTGTTCTCATATACAGAATTTCCAGTCTACGTTCTTATGCTGTTAGAAAAACATTTGTAAATGCTCTCTAGCTGGGGCTAAGAACTGTGTGCTGGGTATTCATGGTGAGATACCACAACATTTTTGAGGCACATATTTACTGCATATTCTAGCCCATTCCACCCAAAAATGTCTATTGAGTCTCAGATACAATATAAGATAAAGCACCTTCTTTGAATTAATATCTGCAAATTGTAACTTTACTTCAGCTCTGAGGGACAAAGCTTTCTTATTTTTTAAATCTCAGATTCTTACTTAGACTACATATGGTCTAGGGCCATTTTTAGACATAACTGGAGGAGCACCAAAGAGGAGGAGGAATTTTTGCACGCCCAATCTACCTTTAAAAGTCAGTCACTCTGATGTCGCAAGCATGCATTTCATTGTTAAAGAACCCCTCCAAACATGTTTTAAGACATAACAATTCTCTGGTTTGAATAATAATTTGTGCCTGATATGGTTTTTCCACAAAAAAGGTAATCTACTTACAAATTCTCAAAATAACATTTACTACTTCTCCCTCATGTAAAAAAAATCTATTCTCAGTATATGTGACCTGGAGGCTTCAAGTTTCCACATCACATGTGTGTAAGTTGCATACTAAATATTAAACTGAGATTTAAGGTGAGCACAGAGAAACCGTCCTCCTTCAGCAGATGGATATGAAAACAGCCTTATAGTGTCAACCTCTGTATTATACATCACTCTGCACAGTTAAGCTCAAACATCCAAATAAAGTAACCAGAAAAAATACACATTTTTGAGTGAAATTAAATAAACCCACTGCCACACTGCACTACAGACAGGGAACACTGTCTTGGTGGCTGATGCTTGCTGTCATGAATGAATTGATTGGCGATTAGTTGAAACTGCAGGCTGCAGCATTTTGTGACCCCATGGTTAATTTGCTCACACCACTGTGTACAAATCATGAATACAAACATATGAATAATGTAGTTATTACTGTAGTGTAGTATATGTATGTTTCATGCAGACATCCTGTAACACATATGATCAAAATGGGAATAAAACTCCTAACTGAGATACTGTGCATGTATACTGTAGTATGTGCACAGTTGCATACTAAACTCATACTAGCAGCTAGTTAAACAAAAGATAATGAAAGATGATGATCTACACCCTGATTAATCATTCCTCCTGCCACAACAGATCCACATTGACATCCTCTTGCTATGGATCTTAAATACTATTGGACACTGTACAAATATTATGGGGAACTATCTGAGGAAAACTGTATGCAGGTTGTCTCAAGAGGTATCAGCTGTCAAACACACATACAGGGATATGAATAACCAGGTTATTTGTGTTCCATATCATATCTCAAATAGGATTAAAACCAGACTGATAACATGTAAGGTCTCAATTGACAGACTATTTGTTATTGATAACATGACACAGACATAAGTTGACTGAAGCTGAATACATTTGAATTAAACTGAAATATCATTACATTGTTTGGCAGGGTGCCAACGTGTGGCCAAGGGCACCAAAAGCTCAAAATTGAAATGCACATCAAAGATTTTACAGTACAACCTGAAGATTAATAGAAATACTGTTGTGACGTATATTTAAATGACATCTTTGGACATCCTGTGAATATAATTTTGTAATTTATAAGTCAACTTAATTCAACAATAACTCCTAAAGTCCTTTGGACATCATGTACAATGATATCTACTTTAACAAAGTAAGGATCTGAGGAGTCAAAATCCTTTTTAATCTTTCTGCTCTCATAAAGGCTGATGACACCGTATGAGTGTATGAGTGGCTGCAGTAAAAACTATTACAACCAGCTTTAAGCAACATTTATCCTGCTCTTATTGCCTCTCATACACTTATTGCATAGCTCAGTTGGGTGACATCTCATCCCTTCACCACTCAGTAGGGTGACATCTCCAATGAATGATGAATGTAATGCCCCTTGAAACTCACATTATGAATGTTGCATATGTTACAGAGCAGAGAAGCCAGTAAAGTATGTAAAAGTATAATGTATTCAGCATTTAAAGGTCGCTGCAATTTTGGCCCATTCACTACAAATCATCTATACTTAACTGTAAACCATCCCTGTAAACACTGATTTGGTGATTTACAGGTCAAACAATGTTTAAAATGTACACTGCAAAACTTGAAATGATGAGTTGAATGAATGTAAAAACTCAACTCCGTCAAATCTTTTTTATAGTTTGAAGGAAACACATGATGGAAACTTCTTGCTGCATGTCTTTAAGACATGTTAAGTCATGGTTGTTTCTTTTCATAATAATGAAACAATGGTAACCATGACAAGGGTTAATATCAAATGAAGTCCCTACTCCTGCACACTTTTAATTTAACATGGTCACTGGGAGCAGCCTTTCATGTTACCATTGTACACAGTGCACAGAGGCTCCAACAGCAGCCACAGCTGACTGAATTTTCAAACTGAGAAAATGTAAATGGAAAGTATATCTTGTTGTAACGTTTGTCAGCATGACTGAACAACTGTTGATTCAACTTAATATCTTAGGTTCATACTTGTTTTCTCAAGTTCAGTGAACTTACCTCAGTTTGTTTTACATTTTCACAACTCATGAGTTGACTTTGAGGTAATTATTCAACTACAACAACAGTTAAATCACATTTTTAAGACAGCAGGGAAATGTTATGTCTACATGGTGTGTAGATTGCATATAATCAACAGCATTTTAGTGAGAA
Source organism: Macquaria ambigua (assembly GCA_008360985.2). NCBI lineage: Eukaryota > Metazoa > Chordata > Actinopteri > Centrarchiformes > Percichthyidae > Macquaria > Macquaria ambigua. The sequence goes on along the minus strand of VMKM01003754.1, from coordinate 21,696 downwards.
ACCTTCACATTGAATTATAGTCAGTCAAAACTGTTGTTATATGTAACCTACATGTCTGGTTTTAGAGTCTACTGTATATGTTATTCAGAAATCATCAATATCTATAGGGAATATTACATTAATTCACATGATAAGAAAAAAGGCTGCAAAATAAAATCAGTCCACTTAAACAAAGGACCAAAATACAGGGTTTAGTTTAGGATACTACAAGCAAAAGAGATAAATTCAACTCAAAGTTTTGAATTTATCAAACCAATGGAATGATCGGGATTTTTCATTTAAACACTAAAATGTGTGAAATGTACTTGCATCCTAGGTATGTTTTATAATCTTGGATTGAAACCTAATTGTAGCTTTTAATGAATTTTAGTTAACTGGAATCAGCTAGGCAAATAATAAACAAGTAAAAATGTGCTGTCTGTAATCATAGTGTCATACTAGCCAATCATCAATATGATCTTCACTCAGCTAATTATAGTTTCAATGTACTACTCATGTCGCCTTTGTTTACAATAAGACCACACTATTAATTCAAGATAACTTCCAAGATTAACAGATCAGTCATCTTGGTAGTTAGCTAATGAGAATTAACAGGCTCATTTTAGTGCATTAACATCACGTTAGCCTGGATTAGTTAAACAGGACATCACCAAATCAGTGCTTACTGGTTCTGTTCAAAGCATGTTACCATATTTTAGATGTTCGTTTGTGTTTTCTTTCCTTTTTCCATGCAGCCACTGGTTTCATTGCAGTATGAAAGTCAATTTACAGCAGCTTGAAATTTCCTTGAGTTACAGCAGGTGATACTTAACGGCGAACATCGTGTCTGCTTTTACTGATCTCATTGTGGTGCAATTGTAAATTTAGATTGATAGAAAGTCTATATATTAACACACAAAAATAACTCTGACAAGTTGATTTCCATAGGTGAAATAAATAAGAAGAACGGCCTGCTAGAAGATCGGAAAAACACATTATGAAATACACACTGTAAAATGTGTAAGCAGTAATGTATATATGATTTGTAGGAAGTTAGCTAAAAAAAAAGCTAAAAACCTTTAACCTTTGTAATCCTTTAAATTTGTTGAAGTTGAGTTGGATGTCTGATGACTGGGGTGAAAATACAAACTTCAGGCGATGTGGTATTAATTATCCTGCTCTTGCCTCATTTTGCAGATGCCATAGTTTTACTAATCCCTGCATGCCAGATACTAATGCATTGGGTATATTAGCTAATGGACAGCAACAATTATGTGCCAGTCCAAATGATCTGGGGTGCATCTTGAATCAATACAGCCATTCATTACAGAAACCTCTTGTTCCTAATTTTGCTCTGTTTTGGTTGGCAGTGTGGTGAAAGCTTGAAAGATCAGCTGAGCAGATGGGAGCACACAAAGCCAGTAAGATGATCCCAGATTTTTCACATCTGCACCTTTTTGCCCTCCTGCAGACATGTAATCTTCTATGTTACTGGGCTGTTGCTGAAGAGGGCAGAGGTCCTGTCTGCTAGCTTTATGAGGTGTTAGCAACCCAGAAGCCATCTTGTACATGACCAATTAAATGAGAAGAGTTCGCGAGGGACTGCATACCTGCCCAGAAGGAACCACAATATCTAATAAGAAGGGAAATATTTAGAGTGTGCAGGAGCGTAATTGCAGCTGGGGAATTCCCCCCTGCCACTCCATCCCATCCCTGCTCAGGGCCGCTTCAGAATATCAAGCTGAGGAGCAGAGGAAAAAAAAAAAATCAATTTCTCACATTTTCATTCATTAGGTGATAAACTGAATGTGGGCCTCACTGATCCCAGCTGGATGTTTTCAGCCTGAGAAATCTGGATGAAATGCAAAGTCTTCTTTCCGGTGAGGAATGGGGTAGTGAGTAGCAAGCGTGGAGAGATGATTATATGCTACATACATATACAACCAGGTGCCATTACCTTGACAGCTTGAATACATGAGACGACAGCAAACAGGCGCTGCTTTTGGTTTGCCTTATATTTGCAACACAGACATGGCAATGTTGTTTAATTCGGTGGTCAACACAGGGCAAGATACAGCCATTGATTGTTCTGTCAGACCTCTCATATTGCTTGGTATACATTAAGAACACAGTGTCACACAAGGCATACAGAACAGACAGCACAGACAGAAAGAAAACCAGAGCAAGACTGTTGTTTCAAACATGGAGGGGTCACCTCTGCACATCTGTACGTGGTGTAAAGGGAGGGGGAGCCCACGAGACTCTGATTCATATTCTCTTCTCTCCATGACACATACCCAGCTGTATGCAGTAACACTGATTCCTTACAAGCTAATACTGCATCAACCACAAGAAGGACAACAAAGACAAAGTCTCCCTCATTATTAAGGATAATTCAGTTTTTTTGGGTCTTATTTTCATAGTTTTGGCCATCCTTACTAATAAAACCAAATAAAAAGAAGTTAGACAGGTCACAAAACACGAGTGGTCAGTAGATCAGATAGGTGTGGTTTAAAACACACTATAAAACACTACAGTTTAGGGTGGCTGTGGCTCAGGAGGTAGAGCAGGTTGTCCATTGATTCTAGGGTTGGTGGTTCGATCCCCAGCTCCTCCTGTCCACATGTCGAAGTGTCCCTGGGCAAGACACTGAACCCTAAGTTGCTCCCGATAGAGGCCAGCACCTTGTATGGCAGCTTTGTCGCCATCGGTGTGTGAATGTCGAGAGCGTTGGGAACCATTCAATTATATAGTGCATTTTCAACCAGTTAAGACCATTTACCATATAATCTAGTTGTACGCAGCTATAAGGACATTTTAAATATTTATTAACATACAGTATTTGTCAGTAATTATAACTTCTCTTATGAAGACATATTTTATATTTTTACAACTGTGTTTTACTATATTGTCAATAGCCTCCACTTATGGGTGCCCACAGGAGGAGTTACAGCTGTTAGTTAATAATAAACACTGTGTACATCTGCTTACATCTACATTATAGAGTGTTATAAACCATGTATTAAATGTTTATATACTGCTTATATGCTAAATAGGGGGACTTAAAATTAAGTGTTGCCACCTGACTTATTTGGAAGCATAGATGTACATGTACATTTACTTCTGATTTCCTTGACTATCTGTGTCTGACCCTTCATGTTAGCAACTGTAATGGAGAATATTCATGACTTAACTACTGAACTAAGGTTATGACATGGATGACACAGAGACACCTGAACATGCTATCACTGACTCAGACCTGGTGGTCTACGTAGAATATTTGTATTCTGATTATATTTTGTGTTGTGTTTAGCTGTGTGATCGTAGCTGTGGCTCTGCACAACATTTGATTCTCATTTCTGTATTCTTTCACAGCTAGCAGTAGGGTAATGTTTTATTTATTCACTCATTATTCACATATGGTTTTTGTTTTGACCCTTAATGATAAAAAAAAAGTATGATGGTGTACCTTGAGCAAAACAGAACCAAAATGTGGTTGATAATATACCAAAATAATAAATATAACTGGCTAACACATGGTGTTTGAGGGTTACTTGGCCATGTGATGTTGTGCACTGAAGTCCTGTGTGCTGTGGGTGCTCACACATTGGTGTCTATGCCTGTGTTGGTAAGGGCCCTGAGTGAATAATCTGTCCATACGAAAACAAAGGGAAACGGTATAATTATTATCCAAACTTTCCATTACAAACATCCATTACAGTCAAGAGACAGACAGTTGTAGTAATGTCATCATGTTCAAAGATCTCACCATAACTGATATTGCAGAAATAGCCTAACCTAAGAAAATAAGACCCAAGTTGAAATAAACCAGAATTATCCTTTAACTATCATTACTTCTTATACACATAAAACCATCAATGACATTACTCTGCATACGTATTAAGATGTGACATACTGTACATCACTGCCATGCATTGCATTTGGAGTATGGGACCTCAGCTGAGTAAGAAGAAATCCCATTTTTATATACTGGTTGCATTTGTCAAGAGCTGTTAGCACTTTATGGGCTCAGGAGTCCAGGTAGTTTGGTTAAAAATCGATTGCACAGTGAAAACAATCCCCTTTCCTCCTGCACCCGTCTATCTCTCCTTCACCCATCTATCTCTCCTTCACCCATCTATCTCTCCTTCACTAGGTTGTGCACATTGTGTCCTGGAAACAGGCAAAGCCATTTTGGCATCAAGATACAAGTGGATTTCTCGCATTGCTGCAAACCCAAACTGCAGAAGTAAACAGTCTGTCAAATTGCTTCACTCATCTGTGACAGTGTAGGGTCTGTATATTGTTCCTCTCTTTCAATTATATAAAACATCTGCCAAATCTAGCAAAGCAAAGACCATAACCTCTGTGTATCAATATTCCACTTAAGATTGAGAACGGGCGATCCTTGTGAGAAATACTGTACTCCAAATGATCCAGGGCTCAGTTTCTCTCTGCCCCACACAGAATTTAAAACCAAAAATATGGTGCAGTTTTAGAATCCAGGGGAAAATATCATTACTCCTTGGTTGTCAGGGTGTTTGTATCTTGAAGTACCCTCAGGGCTGTGAAGCTAAAGCAGATATCACTGGAAAGGTCCAGAGCCAAAACTCTTATCCCACTGAGTACATTGCTGTTCTAACTGGTCCAGCAGTTTGTCCACTGAGTCCTCTTTGTTCTCTAGTTTCAGGTATCGTCTCCCGCTGCCCAGGTCTAGCCGAGGCCAGCTTCGGTGAGTTTGCTCCTCCGCGGCATCCACAACCTGCCAGGGGATGTTCACACAAACCTGTGAACTAGCTTCTCTCCTCGTGACTACCGGCTGATTTATTTGACCCTCCTCTACGGGTGTGTAGAGTCCTTCCTCCAGCCGCACACCTGTTCGGGCTATGTAAGGGTTAGTCCTGTAGCTCATACTGTGGCAGCGCCTCGGCTGGGCAGCTGGGATATCCACCTTGACCCCCAGGGTGGACATGGAGCTGGCAGACACCAGGCAGTTGTTGAGCTTGACAAGTGTGGCGGGCTGTGGATTGAAGCTGGCACTGGCCCTGTGCTCAGCACCAGACTGTGTGGTTAAGTCTGTCTGACTGGAATTACATGAGTTGGAGTGGGAGGAATGGAGGCAAGGCGGAGACTCTGACTCCTGGTGGTGGAGGGCTTCTGTCTGGAGAACAGCTTGCTGGTAGATACCCTCCACGCTGTCCTCCTGGTCTCTGGGGTGTCTGGTCTGGAGCAGGGGCTCAGAGCTGGCCAGCTGCTGCAAACAGAGGATGTTGAGATGGGCAGCTGGTAAACTGCTTACCCACTGGTAGTGTTTTGCCATCGAGTTGGCTGCTGCTATTTCTTTAAGGTCCGCTGAGGGCACAGCCGCAGACACAGTGCAGATTACACTGCGCATCTGAGCCAGCAGCATCTGAGTCTCTCTGTCCCTGTTCTCGTACAGGACTGTGTTGGCACATATGAGGATAAAGAGTCCCACCCCCATGATGACAGGTCCCAGCAGCTTCATCCGCTCACTGTGGATGAGGCTGGCTGTGGATAGGAGGCCCTTAGTTCCCAGACTCCAGCCAGAAGTCTGCGATTCAGAGATACTTCCCCCCTCTGCAGCTCCCAGGATGGATGATCTCGATATCCGGTAGGGCCAGTATCCCGCCACAGCCAGAGCTGTGCCAACAACGACCACGATGACCCCCAGCACCAGGAAAACTCCAGGCATGGAACGGATGCGAAGCTTGCCTTGAACCACCCCGTCTTTCTTATTTCTGCCTCGTAAGGTGAAGCGAGACTTCCGTCGGCAGGAAGGTGAAGTTGTCGTAACACCTCGGGCCTTCTGGGTCTTCATGGCACAGGTCAGTCCAGAGCTTTTGCTCCTGGTTACACCCTGTCAGAGGACTTTGGGAGTGAGGACATTTCAAGAGTTAATGCAGCTATAATGGTGTGTCTACATGTTGCATACATTAATTCAAATATATATGAGTCTGTATCTAGGGGAGCACAATACATCAATCAGCTTATCTTTTCAAACTTCAGCTTAATAGATCATAAAAACATGATATATAGACAATTCATCTCTTAATTACAAGTACAAAATTATGCATTTTTAATGGTTATTTTAACCATAGTAGGCTATTTCTATTTAAAATTTGAACAAATTTAAAGCCACTGTGTGTACGATGTGAAAATGTGTTACAGGTGCCCACTGGTGGTAGTATCAAAAGAGACAAACAGCAATACACACCGCTACCACACTTACTACATAAAAGAAAAGTGCAAAAATAAAAATGTTCTGAAATGTTTCAGTGTTACAGTATCTGTCAAAACTGTGGAAATGTTTGGTTAATGGTTCATCCCTAGCAAGATGTTTTCCATACTGACATGTTACAACCAGCGTTGGGCATTAACACATTACTGAGTAACCTGTTACAGAAATATGATTACTTTTGGCAGTAACAATTTGAAATTCAGTAATTGCATGTTGTTTGGATGAATGTTTGATCAGTTTTGTCTTTGTGCCTTTAACTAAAGGACAGCGAGACCAGTCTAGGACTTGTCATGTGTTTCTACACTTGTCAAATACAGAGGATGCAACATGTGGGTGTGGAGACTTGAGAGTCGTTTAAAAGTACCTTTGACGGCTTCGTAAGCAGCCCTGGGTAGATCTCTTTGATTTAAACCCTGAACAAAAGTAACTGATCTCCAAGATCTACGACCAGCTCTTGTCACTGATAATTACTCTATTTGTTTAATGGGCTGCTTGAGAGCACGAGCTGGGCATCAACTACTGATGATTGGTGGAAAGGGGCTATTGAAAGGACCCATACAAGCTCTTCTTGAGCCTAACTTGGACTCCTACAGTTCTGCACAAGGTGCACTTCTCTTTCTGAAATATATCCAGATGTAGAGGGCAGGTGCAATAGATCTAGTCACATGTTTTATTCGTGCTCAATATTATACACTTTTTGGCACGACTATTTAGTGTCCATGTCCAATATATTTAACACTAAAATTAAGAACTGTTCCTTTATTGCGATATTTGGAGGTCCCAAGGCCTGGAGCCCATTCAGTTAAGACATTTTAGCCTTCACATCTTTGTTAGCATGATGCCATCTTCTACTTCAGAGGAAATCCAGCCCCAACTGTCTCTTATTGGCTTAAGGATGGGTAAGGAAGATAGGTATGAGGTGATAGGCAGCTCTGAGAAATTCTTTGGGAAATGGCAACCTTTTATAACTTATATATAGTATATAAGTATTATAAGTAACTTGGCGAACACATTATGACATAAACATTATGACTAAATCCAGATTTATGCTTCTCTGTCAAGGTGTTCCAGTAGATCCGCAGTAAATGCTTCCAGTGTAGGAACTGCTTTATAGTTCAGTTTATAGAAGTTAAGCCACTGATTGTCACCAGAACAAGACTAGATAGATATAGATGTCTTGAGCATTATCACACCATTTCAGGCCTTTGTCATATACCTGAAGTAATCATGTTGAAATGATGTCCTTCACTTTGTGACAGAGAGGTTGAGGAGATGAGGAAAAGCTTTGTACTGGAAATGGGTTTGCTAGATCACAAACTATAAAACTGGCTGGTGTTACCGAAAAAGCAGCAGATAACTGAGTCTTTCTCAACTTGCTTGATGTTGTCTTCAATAACAACATTCTCTACCAGCCACAACAGTTCTTGTGGTCTCCATGTTGTATCTCAGTAGCTACCCTAGCCAAAATGTGCAGCTAAATTCTTCAGGACGTATACATCACCCTGGCAGATTCTCTGGCAGAGCTTCAGAGCCTCGGAGCACAGCCTCTGCAACGCTCTGACATAGAAGCACACATCTGGCTTTAGAGTAGGAGTTTGCTGTAGATACAACCAAATACTTTCCTTTTGAAATGCATTTTATCTATCATCATGACAGAGTCATTACACTTTAAACATTACACATGGATGCCTGGAATCCAGAAGCATTTAGCCCTACCTTAACTCACATCTATTAGTCAGTGGTTGTTTACCACACACAGTCCTTTTTCAATGTTAATCACCACTGAAAGTAATTAGAGTGAACTCCTCAAACTGTTCCAAACCTTCCATGTCTGTGGGGAGCTTGTAAATTCAATGAGGTACAAACAAAAGTAGAGAAACACTCGCACATGTGCTGTTCTTCTCAAGTTCCCACATGGTCATAAACAAAGCAGAGTGAAATGGAAAAACTGCTTCAAACACTTTGACTGCAATTACTGTAAGGTCCTGAGCATGTTACAATGAATGTAAAATGTTGTCACTATGCTGACTGCCAGACACCTCACAGCTAAGTCATTTCTCCTTCTTCCTTGTGTAAATATTCATGTACAGATGGGGCTGGGCCTCATCACACTTCATCAAAGCTCTTTAGATATGGTTTTGGTTCTTTGGGTTGGATCAGTGGTTCAAAAACTTTTTCTGTCATGTCCCCCTTAAGACGTCGTAAGAAATTAATGCCCCCCACCCTACCCCAGCAAAAATGGATTTCATTTTTTTTCTGTCATTAATAATACCTGGGAAACTACTAATAAAACAAGTCAAGTTTAATTTTACTGAAATAAACAAAAGATTCAGGTTAGCAAGATAGTCTCGCTAGCATCACAGCACTTCTGTTTGTTTATGTCACCACATTAATCATATTCATGCAATTTTAGGTCCGCTCAACATCCCCTGGTGAATATGTCAACTTGACATTTTACAGACCAAACAATTAATCAATTAATCGAAAATAATTTGGCAGATTGATAAAAAAATTATCATAATCATAAATTGCAGCCATACATTTTATACTGCATGTTATTTAGGCAATGATCTTGTACAGCTGTTTGTGTTCACACACAATGATGCATTTGAGATGTTCATTTTTTGCTTCTGCTTTTTCTTTTTTAATGTGGAATCTGCCCCTTTCCTTTTGTATCATGACTGCAGTAACACAAACATGTCCACAGGAGGAGAAATGATAAGAGTAGCTGATTCACAGTGGACTGCATTCACCAGCTCTGACACAAGTTTCTGTTAGTGGAGCAGCAAGGCTGTACCTGAGTAATGAAATACACATTTGATCCGGGAGATGCTCAGACCTCCAGGTTACTGTGATCTCATTTAATTACACAGGAATAATCGGATACCCAAAAGAGCAGTGTGTGCTGGAAAGCACTTTTATCGAGTATGAGCTCCATTGTCCTGCCTGACACTAGGCTACATTCAGTGTGCCATAGACCCATCATCGTACTGCTCATCTTCTGTTTTCCAACCAGCAGAGAAAGCTGAACTGATGCCAATTCACTTATGGGAAGCCACAAGTTGTGCTTCATGATGGGAATAGACAAAGTGTACGGAGATAATGCAGTATGATAACCTCACAGCACGGCATGGAAGGGTGGAACCATGCCTATAAAAAAATCTCATTTTCTGTGATGCCAATGCAACAAAAGCAACCAGCGATTATTTTTATGAGGCTCAACATATGCAGACTTTTCCAATCGACAGGAATAAAGCTTTAATTTTTACCTTAACGATGGACAGCCGTAGACTGCCGTGCTGCGCCGTCTACTATCTCCCCTAAAATTGTGTCTGCTGTGAAGAGGCTACAGACAGACAGGAATGTGTCTGACTGACCGTGCTGCTGCATTCCTCTACGACAACACACACCAGCTCACCATACACACTGCTATGTATGAAACAGAAAGTCACAGTAGCCCAATAACCGCGTTCATTTCATTCAGCTGCTCTGACTGCAGCACGGACCCTCTCACTGGTTAATAAACCAGAGGAGAGTCTCTCTTTTACAGACTCCTGTGTGCTAACTTCTCTGTGATTCAAATTCAACAATCCAGCAGCCTGTGACTTTTGGAAACTTGCCTGTATTTCTCGGATCCTGTTGCAACTTGTTCATAGTTTGAGGACACAGAACATCCTGATCATTTGAGATGAATAGTCTCCAGGGTGTACAAAACCCAACTGTTAACTCTGTTCCAACATATTCACACCAGGCAGAGGACTGGAAAAGGACACACCGCTGTCTTCACCCACTCCTCCGGACCGTATGACAGAAAACTCGTTTCTTCATGAAGACAATTAAATCCAGCAAAGCCCAGCCCCGCCGCTCTCCTCCGCTCCGCTCCGCTCTGTAGTCTGTCAACGGCCTCTTTAAATGGACTAAAACAGTCAAGTGTGCAGCAGCTAATGCCTCCCCTTCAGAATACACGGTGTGTTTTTCAAAATAAAACCATCCCCTGGGACACAACATATGTGGTGTCTCCATTCCTGACCTGGACAAGTCAGAAAATGATGTTATCCAAACTCAGTGGTGACAAGTACATTTACTCAAGTAGGCTACAGGGCTATAGCCAGGATAGTGGGCTGGACCACAGCTAAAGACCAGGCCAGCCCTATAAGCAAAAGTCTGTCCCTGACTTACTGAGTGATGAAGTTATACCATTGGTTGGTCAAGTGGTGGAGTTTCCCCAGTGGCCTTGCTTTTTCAAAAAGAATTAGGTCTTCAGGAGGCTTTTACAGCCAGGCCCAAACAGTCCTCAATTACTCCTCAGGGGGCTTTTACAGCGGTTCCACCATGGTTTCCACTCATTGACTGAGATACTAATTCATAGACACTACCACTGACTATCCCTGTAACAATCTGGCCACAATTTAGCACGTCAACCATGTCCAGCCATGTAGACTTTTAGGTTTCAATCTAGTCCTGTTGTAATACTGAGGTTTTGTGTCAGCCCCCCCAGTCCACCCCACACCCTCCTTTGAAAGGTAAGACCTGACACTAAAAAGATAGGTATTTATACTACTTTTTTTTGTTATTTGGATTTTCCATATTCTATTTATTTGTCATAAATTTCCTCCCAGGATGCGAAAACCCCCAAATTTCCAGAAAGAATATGGATAAGGATATTACCTCAGTGTCTTTAAAGTTAGCTACTGTCCTGCTCAAGTGCTGTACTGTATAATTTTGAGGGAGTTATACTTTGAGAATCCTGTATTTATTTACTTTATACTCTACTTACATTACAGAGGGAAATATTGTACTTTTTAATCTGCTACATTTATCTGACAGCTAAAGTTACTGGTTACTTTGCAGATTAAGATTTAAATTTACATTTAAATCTTAAACAAAGAGTTTAATCTATGACTCATTAAAAATGAATGCCCAACAACATACAAAGTTGTTCAAATTAGCTCCACCTCGACCAGATACTTAGTTTATTAGTTAGCATGTTTGTTAGTTAGTTTATTGACTTAAATATAACATAAAAAATAACTTGACATGATCAACATGATCCAGCATGTATGCAAGTATTTTCTTGTCTGTTTCTTGTCTGTGCCCATAATAAACTTCATTGGAGTTTTGCTTAAATTTCACACAGAGTCCGTGGACATAATAATACGTCTTTCACCCTTCATGCCAGTGCCACAGGCATTGTTCAGCATGTACAACTCCATCTTCATAGTTAATACACAACCTGTGTATTGAGAGGTGTAACCTTGTAAAAGTAATTCTTAAATTATCTTCACCAGGGTCTACTGGTAGTATAAGGCAGATGGACAGTTAATTCTGGGTTTAGTTCACATCTTATCTTATATTTGCGTTCTTCTTGCGCTCTTGTACCCTTTTTATCATCTCTTTTCTGTGAGTAGCCTACTAATATAATCTCCTCCATCACCTGAACCAGGTGTAAGTTTTTATGTCTTGTCAATCTGAGTAATAATCTCAACAGATCATTATGCATTCATTTTATATAGGAACTTTTCTCTGCCTGTACTGATGGACGACCTGCCTCTAATAAATAGCTCTGGTTGGGATTTGGAGGTCCTCACATGTAGGGGCTCTCCATAGATTTTAGAGACACTTTAAAAGTCTCATGTTCATGCAAAACAAAACAGCAGACGAGAATGCAGCCCCAAACACAAACGTTTCATTCAACTGGTAGCTAAAAAGCTCATTAGTCTATTTAAGAGTTTTGCTTTCTCCTCTGTATTTAGTTTCAGTGAGGTCAAGGCACTTCCATTAGAGGTGAATATAACACTAAGATACCTGTACCATATCACAATGCCCAACTGTAACAGATAAAGGGGTTATTCTGCTTCATATTAAGTACTTTTACTTTTGAAACTTGAAGTACATTTTGCTGAAAACATTCTCTATGTATTTAAGATTTCAAATGCAGGACTTTTAATTATGTGATATGGCTATTACTTAAGTAATGGATCTGAATTCTTCCTCCACCACTGTTCCAACTCATAAGTGAGTTTTACAGATTATGGTTTCTTGTTGCACCGTTCTTCTGTTGATGATCAATCAGTGTTATAGGTTGTTCAGTGTTACAGTTGTTCTCGTTGTTCTTATTTGCAATAACTCATTAGTAGTAAAAATTGACTTTTAAAGTTAAGTTATTTAGACTCTCAGAAAAGCTGTGTTCATACATAAATCCACTCTCATGCTACCAGGTTGTGAAAATGAATGCTGGTTTTGTTTGCCATCTTTTTACTGTTAATGATTGCTTATACATGCTATGAACATTTTAACATTCATTGTGCCTGTGTGTGTTATCTCAGTACTCTTGTTGTTTCTATAGGATACAAATTGATGGATAGAACTAATACCAAAGAGTTAGCGGACATACATGGCTATTTGTCTCCACCTGGTGGATAGCAAATAATGTCATATAGTGTAAATCAAGCCTTACACTGACTTGATTTAAAGTAAACCAGCAGTGATTAAATTTAAGTTCAATATCTATTCATTATATATCTATATCTATTGCTGTCTATTACACACCTGACAGTAAACAATAATAAAGGATACATCCAAAATCCACTTTGGAACTCCCGCTAAACATTCACAATTAGATCAGAATTTAGTCCCAGACACTCTAGTGTCTACTGCTTAGCTCCACACTTTGTTTTAGCACTGTGCCAGCACTGGAGAAAGCTCAGGCTGAACCCATTATCATTTTGGTACAAGGGGGAAAAACGCTCTGGCTTGTTTGTATTTCTTTAAACCAATCACAATCGTCTTGGGCGGTGCTAAGCCCAGGATGCAGCGACGGTGCCCTTGCAGTGTAAACGGATGCAGATAGCGGAAGGGGAGGAGAATTCCGACTGAAACAGTCAGCCAATGGCAGGCTTATACCCACAGACTACTGTGAGTCAGACTACAGGCACTCTGAAGGCCTCAGTATGATTTGGTGTGTCTATGCAGTCTTGAAGTGAATAATCATACAAATGCAGATAACAATGCACGCTTTCAGACAGTCTCTCCTGTAAGACATTCATGGTGTTGCACTCAGTTGATCACATGAAAAGTCACAGAAGTAGTTGAAGCATGAAAAAATAGAACTTGAGAGACAAGTTCAAACTCAGCCTACTGCACCTCCACACACCTGACCAATCATTGTGTGGGGGGGCCTTTAGACCGAAATCAGGCTGCATTGGTGGGGCCTGTTGCTTCATGAGACATGAAATGCGACCCAGGAAGTCCAGTTTGAGTAACAGATCCATGAGTTTGAAAGCTTCACAGACGCCAAAACACTACACAACGGTTTAGACACAGGATTTGATCTTTTCTTGCAACATTCGCAAGGTAAACTGTAGAAATATGGTGTTTATGTTAGAAAGTAATCCACCAGGAATGTGCGTTTGCATGTATGTGACTGACAAACGCAGCACCTTGCTGGATGACGCTGCAATGCGTTATGTCATAAAATGAGCCCTGTTCAACGTTATTGACGGACAACACTGCGTTGTTTTGCCAGAATCTGACTTGGCACCCCTGGGGACCATGAATGTCTGTACAAAATGTTATGGCAATCCATTTAGTAGCTGTTGAGATATTTCAGTCTGGACCAAGGTGGTGAACCAACTGACCAACATTGCCATCCATAGAAAGATGGCAAAAAGAGAGCTTGAAGGAGAAGTTCAAACCCTGCTTACTTTCACAGCTCTGTACACCTGACCAGTCACTGCGTTCAGTGGGCATGATTGTCAGTATTGTCAGAAGCAGTCAGTGGGACAAGGGGGTTTCAGAAGCTATTAGACCATCAGACAAGCACTTGTGGCCCATTCAGGCCATGTCACATGAGAATTGCTGAGGTCTTAAAGTTCACATAGTAGGTCTTAAGAGCCAACAGAGTCACATGAATCAAGGTGAGAAACTGCCTGAGAGCAGGTGTTTGGATGGCACTGTAGCAGAAGAAAAAAGAATTAGTCTACCTGTTCTTCTGAACGTGATTTTCCCCAGGTGATGTATCCCTCTGCGATGTTTCAATCTTGGCCAGATACTCCATTAAACAGAGCTGATAATGTTTGTGGATGGGAAGCCAGTAAGGGATTGTGTTCTTGTGTTCTTACTGGCAGGGGATGTGCATAGTCTACACTATACCAAGGACCCCCAATAAACAGTGGGAGTTTGCAGAGTCAAGGACAATAGTACTTGGGGAATCGGGCATTAAAATTGGGAGAAAAAAACAAAAACAAACACTATTTCCTCTCCACTGCCCTATGTGACATATTTAGCATTCATTCTAAGGCTAATCCTACCATTTTATCAAGGTACATTCCGGTCACATAACTGTACTATATGTATGAAGGTACAAATGGTAGAGATAGAGAAGTGAACCTGCCAGAGTTAATACTATGATGTTTCTGAATAAGGTTCTGCATCAATGACAAGCTTTTTTACTACAACTACTCTGAGTATTGCTACTTTTCTCCCAGACAGTTCTGATTCTGTATATTCATGAATACAACTTAGACTCTTCGCTTTAATTCGTCATGTCTTTCCCTTGACTTTTTATGTATTCCTGATATGCTTCATAATGTGTAATGCATCTGAAGGACAGTATTCATTGCATGTCCTCTGAAGAAGAATTCTGTCACTACTTCAGTAAAATCTGAACACTGTACACATTTCATGTACTTTTGTTTCATCTGAGAGTCTCTTTGATCCATTGGATGTGGTTCTCATGATGAAAACAGTATTGATCAGCACCATTGGCAAGCAGGAAATCCATGACCATTCACTTGGAAATATTTATAAACCATTTTAAGAAAAGAGACAAAGAAATGATCAGAATATGATCAGATCAGAGAAATTCTTTTTAACCACAATGCTCAGGAACTTTGTGTAATTTTATTTGGATGGTTCTGTGCAGATGTAATTCCTTAACAAGCTCAATGATGGGTAGCTCATAGTAGCCTTGATGGCTGCAACAGCACCACCTGATGGGATTTTCACTGAACAGCACCAGGATTGTCAATATCGGATGTGCATACAGTATACACCAGGGTTTCATATTACCAATTATGAAAGAAAAAACAATTTGGGTTATGCCTATCAGATACATAAAGTCATATTTATTTCTTCTTTGCTGGTTAGGAAACATGTTGAGGATTCTAAAAATGTATGTTAGGAGGATGATACGTAAAAACTGTGTTCGCAGGAGGGCCATTTAGTGCATGTGTTCCATTTTCCTGCTATATACTGATTCTATGTATTGAGTTCACACCAGAAAAATGATTAAATAGAATATAATTACAAATGTCTGCATCCTAGGGAAGTCCATTTCCACCAGGAAATTGACAAATAAAAATTTTCCTGGTAAGTCAAAGCTTTTCTCATAATCTTGACTTGCATCTCATATGTTTAACTAGCTATCTCAACATGTTAACGTAGTAAGCCAAACTTTTGACTATCTTGTAATTTTGACATGAGTCATACATGTGACTTCTCAACTATCTCAAAACTTTAGTAGTAGTGTTGATGAACACTGTGAATGGCCCACAATGCAATGCTCAATGGAAAAGGAAGCATGAACATCTTATAAAAAGTGATATGAATTATGGATAGGCCTAAGGACAGCTCTAAAAACAAAAAATACATTAGTAACTCCATGGAGAAACAGTATTTTAAATACTTGTTAAGTTTGAAATTGGTTTAAGTTTTAAAGTCACAGGTTGATTGAGCACACATTTATTTTCAGAACTCTCACTTGGTCCACTCCGAACTACTACACGAAAAGAGCATGTAGTTATTCAAGATAACTTGATCCAAGATGAACAAGCATTTCTTTATGTGTTCAATGGTCCTCTTTATCTGGATCATACTTGACAAGATCATTTGAGTTAACTATTATCAGATAAAACCTGCGGAGCAAGACCCTGGCCAAATCAAGGCCCTGTTCTTCAAACATGGTTTAACTAATCCAGGCGCGGGTGGTGTTAGCCAGCTGAAATGATCCGGCTGATTTTCATCCAAATGACAGGGTTCTTTGAGGATTGATTTGTAATGAAGTTATCTTGAATAACTGCACTTTATTTCTTAATAACAGCTAAATGAGTAGAGAGATGAGAACTCATCTGATGGGCTGAGTGATTATGATTGGCTGGCACTATGGCTGCAGACAACACTTTTTTGCTGCAGCTGCACAGTTGTTCATTTAAAGACACACCTTACACATTTTGGAAAATTTGAAACCTGCCAAAATCTGTCATACAGCAGATTCAATTTTAGAGATTAAACAGAATAAAACATTCAATCCAATTATATTTAATGTATAAATTGAGTGTTTTAGCATGTTTTCTGGTTCCATTAGTCTGTTTATTTTGTATCCCAAACTATATTCAAGATTGACAATTAAAACTGTACTCTATTTTACTGAATACCATATTTTATCATTTATAGATTCTTTACCCTTTATTGTGAAAATGAAATAGTAATAATTGCAGATTTAGATTATTTCTTTGTAATGAATGTGTTCTCATCTAAAATAAGTTAATGTAACCTTGAAAATGGTCCAGTTTACCATTAATAAGCTGCACTTTAGCAGGTTTGTGTTTAAGGACTTGTTGCTAAGACAACAGCTCCAGATATACTTTCACTCAGCTCTGAAAAACTGAAAAATCCAGGACTGTGAACTCATCAACAATCAAATCAAGTTCGAAAATATAACTATTCTGTTATTCACATATGAAGAACAGGACCCTGGAAACAAAATATACACTTGGCCCATACACTTGATACTTGGCCCAATAGATTTTCTAGCAGCACTGGCATTTTACTTAGCTATTATAGTATATCCGGGGCTGAAACCTGTGCAGATTATTAATATTAGGTACTTTAAAGCCTGATTATAACAATTCTGCCTTTGGTGACTTAGTATCAAAAGAGACATTGATCTGACCAGGGAGCATAGAATGAATGGGCTAAGAACAACACTGACTGCACCAATTCCCACCATTGACTGTTTAATTTTTCTACAAACAAAAACATATGACATCAGAATAATTCAATAGATGCTATAATCACATAACATTTCTACATATCAGGGCTATAAAGACAGTACATTACATAGAATGTGTAATGTTCCTATAGCCAGGGACGTCAGTGTATCTGTTGATGACACAAACCTATATGAGGTCAATTTGTTGTGTAGTGGTATGAGTGCCAACTTAATGTCTGAATTTTATATTTTGGTTTGGTTTATATTGATGTATGTTTAGATTGAAGATTTGATTGTTTAATTTTACATTACAGGTTTTGTGTCATTTTGGGACTATGTTGGAAATAAGACTTTTTAAACATGTTAACCTTTGGATTCAGTGTGTTTTATTGATCCATAAATAAATCCAATGTATTTTTTGTGTGTACACACAGTACTTTTCTACAGCTTCAGACTCTTGAGTAAGATCCATTACCATGACATATTTCCTTTATGTTCATACAAAAATAGTCCATACTGTCAAATTTCAGCACACAACTGAAAATAAAACACCCTGGGAAGGTAAAGTTTAGAGAAGAAAAAGAGTTCAGTTTCAGCAGTAAATGGGCTCTGGTAGGCTGGATGTCATATGGTCCTGTTCTGTAGAGAACTCTGCTGGCTGCCAGTGACAATCGATCAGAGCATCATACAGTTCCTCACTGAGCTCCATGAACTTCCTGTTGGCCTCCACCACATCCAGCTTCGGACTGGGATCTGCAACACAGAGACAGTTGTGTCTTCACGGTTTTCCTTTTCATATATATATATATATATATATATATATATATATATATATATACACACACACACACACACACACACACACACATATTATTTCTAAGAACATTATGTTTGAACCTACCAGCAATATATTGGACACTACCGGCGGTTACATCATGTTACACACCAGTGGTTCTAGTCTGCATATACGCTTCCACCCAGGACGACAATACATTTTTAGTATAAGACTATGCATCCCAATTAGGATTCTCAGATTCCTGGAGATTTAAAAGTCTTCTTCTCACATGTGCATCACACATTTTCAAGAATTGATTTCTTCTTATTTGACAACAATCTATTACATTGCATTAGATCATGTCAGTACCATACCAAAGCTACCTCAGATCATGCTCCCACATCCTGAAAAACTCAATGTCACTCGATGTGGAAAAGGCCTTCCATAGGGTGGAGTGGGGCTATTTTTTTTTCTTCCATTTTAGGTCCAATTTGGCTTTAACACAAAATGTATTACGTGGATTCAACTTTTGTATGCCTCCCCGGTTGCATCTGTGCACACCAATGCACACTATTGCAGCCTTTTCCTATTCAACATGGGACACGCCAATGATGCCTACTTTCTCCACTGCTATTCAATTTAGCCATAGAGCCCTTTGCCATCTGGCATCACGCAGCACAGTCTAGTCCATCAGCTCTCCCTTTACACAGACAGCCTACTTATATACATTTCCAAACCCCTGTCTTCCCTCCTCTCAATACTGTCTATTTTAGACCAATTAATTCGACTATCAGGTTACTAAATCTCAAAGAAAATTTACTGTACTTTTGTACACCGGTTGGTGAAAGCACAAACCTCAAACCCCATTCCCCTTTAAGCTAGATAAATGTAAAATGGACATAACCAGGTGGGCTTCCCTCCACCTATCTCTCATGTGCCAATCTGATAAAAAATGGTCACCCTACAGACATTTTTATATCTTTTTCAACACATCCCAGTCTATATCATTAAATCATTTTTGGGCTGTTCTGATTAGCAGGTGAATGCGTTCCTCTGAAACAATAAACCTGCTCATCTCAAGAAATTAGTTCTCCAGCACCCAGTCTGAAGGAGGTTTAGCACTTCCAAATTTCCGCCATTACTACTGGGCCTGTAACATTACCAGACTCCTCAATTGGGTCAACTACAAACCTTCTGACAACTGCCCACCTTGGGTTCACACTGAGGTATTGTCCTCACAAAGCTCACTGCATTCTGTAATTTGCTCCCAGCTTCCCATATCAATCTCCAAAATCTTTAACAACCCAGTCATCACTAATACTGTTAAGATCTATTCCTTTAACCTTTAATTCCTTTTCCTTCCTTTAACCTAATATTGTTTGCAATATTAGGTTTAAATAATATCAGAAGCAATGACACCATTGGTCTCATTGCCAAATACAAAATTGTACCAAAGAGAAACTAAACCCAAATATACTGCTCCAAACATGCTTATTTATGCAATACAAACCTTTTGGACTGTTAAACAATCTGAAGGAATCACCTTAGGACTCAACAATCAAACTGACACACAAGTCAGTAATGTACAGAGCCCCGGAGTGGCCATAGAGAGAAAAATATATATTTCGAGGTCACGTTTTACTACATCGAGGACTCGAAATGCTATTGCGTGCGCACGAGATACAATTCGTGCACACGTCTTAATCCAAGTATACCCACCGTGCGTAAAGACGCACACAACTCATTCAACAACACTGTTAGCTATCCCCTAAATACAAAAAGAGCTATGTGCCAGCTGTTTATATATGCTTTTTCTTTTTTCTAAAACATTCAGTAACTCCATTGTCTATGGTTTTGCTCTCTTATATTCTAAATGAATCATGTTCATGCATTAACCGTGTGTGCGTCTTTATGCACGGTGGGTATACTTGGATTAAGACGTGCGCACGAATTAACCAAAACGTGGTAACGAATTAATCAAAACGTGGTAACAAATTGTATCTTGTGCGCACGTAATAGCATTTAGAGTCCTCGATGTAGTAAAACATGGCCTCGAAATATATATTTTTCTCTCTATGGCCACTCCGGGGCTCTGTAGTAATATAACAGAAAATAACAGTGATTTGCAGACCCCAATACCAACCTTCAAGTCCATCATCCTGAACAGCTTCGCTTTCCTAAAAAGAAAAAAGATGTTAGAATAATTCATGACTGTTAACAATGACTAATTGATGGGTGTCAATACTGGCTTTTAACAGAGAGAGCTTACCTGTGGTGGGGGATACTGTGTGTAATCATACTGCTGGTAGTTGTAGCCATACTCTCCTCCAGTCTGGTCGTAGCCCCATGAGGAGTAATACCCTGGATAGGCCTGCTGCTGGTACTGGTTGTACTGGTCATAGCTTTGTCTGTATCCTGAGCTGGACTGCCACGATCTGTGCTCTGACTGCTGCTGCTGCTGCTGCTGCTGCCTGTTCCTTAAACTCAAGAGGGAGCAAGAGACACACTGCTGATCTCCACCAACCCTTTAGCTTGTGTTCCAGGCGCAAATAAATCAGCTTGTTGACAACAGGAGCAAAGACTTTGAGAAGAACTCACTTGTTAGCAGCCAGGCTCAGTCTCAGAGGTTTACCACCCAGTCCCACAGCACCCTGACACTCCTCTAACGCCCGCTTCTGCAGCCGCTCATCTGGGAATTGAACAAAGCCACAGCCCCTACAGCGAGACACAGGCAGTGTTCAAATGTTTGCTGTTTTACCCCATGAAAACAGCTCAGTACAGCTGACTTTATGTTTTGATTTAAATGCAAAAGTATTTTGAGAGTACAGCTAGTCTGAACCCACCTAACAGAAGTGAAATAATAACACCAAAGCTGTGGCTCTTCATGGCCCACAATAGGGACCTCAATTAAATTACTACAACATATACGCTCACAAAATGTTTGCTAACCAACATTAACAAACGAATATGGTCATAGTAGGTGGGTTCATAAATGCAGTGATTCTCAATGACTAGGCTCTTATGCAACTTACTTTTGATCCCTAAAACAGTTCTGCCGCAGATGGCGTTCAAGCAAGCTAGTGAGTGAGTGAGTGAGTGTTCATATTTGGCTGAGTGAGTGAAAGAGTGTGTGTTCATGTGTATATTTGTGTGTGTGTTCATCTATTGGCTATGTGTCTGGAGTAGGATTGTGTTCTTTTGTTTATTTTTGTTTATTTCTGGTTCTTGCTACTTGTGAACATTCAATAAAACGGTGTAGTTTTGATATTGGAAACAACACGTTATTGACTTTCATTAGTGAATGAACCTGTGTGCCCTTTTTAGGGTTTGTGTATGTCTAATATTGTGAAATTGTGAGTATTTCCCAGGGTGGCATATACATACACATATATACATATACACATATATACACACACACATATATATATACACATACACATGTACATATACACATATATACACACACACATGTATATATACACATACACATGTACATATACACATATATACACACACATGTATATATACACATACACATGTACATATACACATATATACACACACACATGTATATATACATATACACATGTATACACACACACACATGTATATATACACATATATACATATACACATGTATACACACACACATATATACACACACACACACGTATATATACACATATATACATA
>VMKM01003753.1:0-29530 GCA_008360985.2 Macquaria ambigua | reverse complement strand
AACATATTTACTTTTCAGACAACATGTTGTTCGCACTAGTTCTGTTCGAGCGGAACTCTACCCTTTTTTAAGGGTTAGGTTCTAATCTGAAAGTTGAGAAAGGTATGTGGAATATACACATCTCCAGGCTTTTATGTATTTGTAGAATTATATTAGTGCCTGGAAAGAGCCTAGCATTTGAAAATGGCAAATGTCTAAAAACTGTTGAGACATCCTGTCCAAAGGGCCAGTTAGCCAGAAAACAATGACCATGTTCCTGTGCAGGAGTTAAGGTACCATTAATCACACTGATTTTCAGGGAATAAAATCTTACATTGTGGCCTGAGAGGTACATACAGAGATTCATACAAGAGTTTGAAAGCAAGGATATCTAATCTTGAAGAAGTCATGTCATTGATTGCTAGCTTTGACTTTATTCGTTGACCTCTGTGACACAGAAGCAGCTCCGTGGACGTAACGCTCGTCTGTTGACGTCTTGACTGTTTCATGAAGTGTGATAAATTCTTTGTGGGAGAGAGTTGTGCAGGAGGTGTGTGACTCGTACTGACGGAATGTGGAAGAGAAGCAGTTCACCCTCTTTGGTCACCAGAATGTTTATTCAAGATAGTTTGCCTTAATCCCTTCAAACAATGATGTCAGGCCCATTTCACCTTTATTCATCTAGTGTAATCCAATATGTTATCCTGCAGACTTTCCTTTTAAGGCAGTCTATATGCCTTTTTACTGGTCACATGTCAGAATTCCTAATGAACCAGTTACTGATGAAACACATTCACCATTTCCCTCTTCATATCTAGACTCAGTCCATCACTCGTAATGTTGTTGGCTACCTTCCTAATGCCTTTACCAGAAAGCTTAATTATATATTTCCTGCATCAACCCAGATGCAAAAGCAGCATTTCATAACCACAATGCAGAGCAGATGGGCTCAAATAAGTAATCCATCTCCCTACTGCAGTTGCAACTGTTGGATGTATTTCCCACCAAGGCCAGATGGAATCCAATTTTGCACATTAATGCTGAATGGCTTACAATCTTCTTAATACCAAAACCATTTCATTACAATCAAAATCATGCAAGATTCTATGATTTAAGACACTGTTTAGACCCTTTTAAGACTATAATACAGTAGTTAATACAAAAGCCACTGAAGGGAAGCAAATACAGAAGAGGTATAGCTTGTGTGCAGATGTGTGGTGGTGGGAGGTTTCTAGCTGGTTGAACTTGTGGTTTTATGTTGGAAAGTGTCATGCAGAACTTCTGTTCAGTTATTGATCCATTCCAACTCAAGCAGTTTGCACCAGTTAGGCAGTTCTTTCTTTCATTTAGTCTGATTTGGATCCAGCTTCAACCACAGTGAGCACACCAATCCCAAGATTCATATGCAACTAACCTCTGATATATAGCTAAAGGTGGAGATGTTCTGAGCAGATCTGCATGATTGGTTTTAAGGTGATCAAGGTATTTTAATGACTGAACATCAGCTCTATGAGCCCAATACATCTCTGATCCTTTGTTTATTGTAACCCACAGTGCTGCCTGCCTGCTTCCTGTCAGAAAGAATTGCTCTGTTAAAAACTGGCCCTGTTTCCCAATGCATACCTTCTGTGAGCAGGCCAACCAGGGAGCAGCACAACCAGATAAATAGCATATGTAACAAAATAAGCTAAACTCAATGGTCAATGTACTAGCTTTTTGGAGCATTCAACCACATCATAGCTATCAGTTGCATCATATCATTGACTAGGAGTCAGTGGACAGCCAGAGAAAAATCACAGAGGACAATTGCATCCAAGACCAGAGACCATCTTTGAACAGAGACAGGGGTTAGGATGCTTTGGTTTAAAATTGCCTGCTTTGCATCAGGTACAATTAGTTGCCAGTTAATAATGTTCATCTACAGTATCAACATGTAATGCAATTCGATAGATGCAAAAAATCCACACGAGATGCTTGTTAGCTAGTTTTTTCATGATATTTTGAGT
This sequence comes from Macquaria ambigua, assembly GCA_008360985.2. NCBI lineage: Eukaryota > Metazoa > Chordata > Actinopteri > Centrarchiformes > Percichthyidae > Macquaria > Macquaria ambigua. The sequence goes on along the minus strand of VMKM01003753.1, from coordinate 27,545 downwards.
AAATCTGCAACCAAAACATGATTAAGTCAGTCTAAATTATCTTTTTTTTTCACGAGAAAGTGAAAAAGCAATTTTTGGTTTTCCATAGTAAAATACAGTGTACCCTATTGGGCCTAATTTGCCTTATTAGCCATATCACATTACATTATTGGCAGTGTGACTGTTGAACATGTGTAAATGTTGATGTTGAAACCGTTTAGCCCTAATTTTTTTAACTTTAAGAGATATTTGTTCATGATGACAGCAGCCTGGCACCACAATGACACTCTTTTGTCCACAGATGTTAACACTACAGTACACTAAACAGAATATTATAGGAAACCCTTCTAGGAAATCTGTGATACAGGCTATATCTACTTAATGCAAAGGTATGTTTGTCCAACATATATAAATTGCTTGAAAAATTTTGATGTAGGCCTTCTTTATGTCAAACAGAGACCTTTGAACGACGGAATCGCATTATCTTCCTCTTGCAAATGAAAAAGTGAGCTCATAATCGTATTTATCATTTGATAATAACAGTGGCTGCTATTTAACAAAAGTTACACAGTCTCTCTTTAGGACTGACTCCATACAAGCAGGTAATGTTAAAGGGAAAATCAATTGATTGGGATTCACCTACAGTAGCTAAAACGTGTATCTTCCATCACTAACTATATCTATGGACAGAAAAAGGCTCAGCAGTGCAAATATTCCTTCCTTTTTCCTTTTCCTTCCTTTTTTAAGTGTACAGTGTAAGAGGTTAGACATGTGAAGGCCAACCGGTGCAAACAGCAATGATGTGGACTCACTGATGAAGCACAAAAAGAGCAGTGTGAAATGCCATACTGTACATTTTGTCAAGTCTGTGTTTGACTTTCATCTTACAAATTCCCCTCATGAACAACTCCCAGCTCTAAGGTCACAGGACAAAAGTAAAAAGACCTGCCCCTCACATCTATAAAGTGTCATTTAATTGTATCCTATATCGGGGAAACCATTATTAAAAGTTCTTGCCAGGGTATTTTCCCTCACACCAAGTGTTAACACAATACATTTGAACCACGTGCATTCATCACATCTTTTAAACTTTTTTATGGGCTGTGGAAATGTTCTCATTTTTTTAAAATTCATTATATTTGTTGATCTGCTCTGAATCACATTGATAATACCCTGATTAAAACGAATGGTGACAAAGCATTACATTGTTTGTGTGTGTGTGTTTCAGCTCGGACTGAGGAGGTGATGGGGGAGTTTGGGCGTCTGTATGAGCAGCAGTATGCAGTGGCTCTCTTTAACAAAGTTCGCTTTGACATAGAAGGAGGAGGTGGCCCTCAACCCCAGCTACTACACCGCAAGGTAAAACTTCCTCTTCGACCACTCTGCAAGACTCTGAGCACAAATCACACACTGTGCATTAACTCATAGTAATGGCTTTGTCTGCTTTTTACAGTCTATTGACACACAGCTAATACACACACACACACACACACACACACACACACACACACACAAGTTGGGGCTGGAGTCTGGTTTAAGAGTCTGGTTTAAGAGTGTAGTGAGGTCTCTCTTGAGGAAAGCAATGCTAACTGGGTATCTGGGGATTAAGACACAGCCGCTAATAGATTCATTTGAGATGTGTATTTTTATAAAACATAAACACAGGCTTGCCTTTTCCCTGCTTCTCTGCTTCTTCTTTCTTAGCAATAAAATAGCTCTTAATTCTTCCGACCTGCCTGTGCAGTGTACTGTCATGAAAATGTGTCTTTTTGCCTGTGTCTTTTGAGTTGAAATGTGTCGTCTCCCACAGATTCCTCTGGCGAACAAGTCCATCTTCTCTGGCTCACTTTTTCAGTACCTGGAGGAGAATAAGAAATGGAGGAACCGCTTCCTCTTTGTCCCAGACTCCTACAACATCAACTACTACGACAACAAAGCGGTGAGGGGAGAAAAACTATCTGTACAGTCTGTTTTAGATGATGCTGGTTTGATTCACTGTCTAACATGTTAGCTTTGCTCTCTGTCTTAACTACCAGTCCCATGACAGACGCCTCCATCCCAAAGGAACCATCAACTGTGCCGGCTACAAAGTGCTGACATCTATGGAGCAATACCTGGATCTGATCAGCAACAGCCTGCCTGGTGAGGAGGAGGAGGAGGAGGATGGGGAAGGAGGTGTTAGAGAGGAGCAGAGGCTGAACTGAAAGGCAACTAATTAAGCTGATAATTCCACTCAGGATTAATTTGTATAAATAAATATAAAAAAAAAAAAAAAAAAAATATATATATATAGAGAAAGGAGAGTATATAGCAGGCAGTGGTTGCTAAGGTTGGTTGGTTAAGGTTGGTTGTATATCTGTTCACCTAAATGTCTTATTTAATCCTTTAAACATGAGAGCAAACTGGTTGGTTGTGTTTGAACCTGCCACAGGCTGTTCAGAACACCCTGGGTCACACTACCTTTAATATTCTTTGTGTAAATCATAACCGCTTAACTTGCCAAGTAAGGAAGATGTAATATCTTGTATTTGGTTTGGGTGGAGATGGTAAGCAGTAGCAATGCACACTGTCAGCAGGTTAGTAGAATGGGACAAAGGATGGATTTTGCATCAAATTATTCCAAGCATCTCTTAAACCTCCTTTTTTCCTGGCTGCACCTTTTAAGTCAAATGGAAAACTTAGGGAGACTCTTGAAGGACTGGTATGACACGCAAGACCAGAGTTAGGTGACCTGATGGGGTTAGTTGTGCTTGCACATTTACTGCTGGCCGACCATTGCCTGAGGGTTTAAAGATGTTATTTTATGCGTTTTCATTCATGCATCAACCTTTGCTGGGCAACCCCACAATTTAAAACATTCAAGCAGAAACTCTGTGCTAATAGAATTGTAATACATAAACTGGAAAGTAGCTTATGTGTTGAAGGGATCCTTGAATGCATTTTTCAAAATCTGACTAAATAGAAGTTATGTTTGCATGAATTATGAAGGTTGTAATATAATATCATAGTTTGGGGGATGCTTTCTTTATTTAACCTAATTTCTCACAATCATTGATTACATTCAAATCACAGAGATAAGGTGCTGGTTTGTAAAAAATAGATAGAGGTAAGAGAATAAAGAAGCATGGCAGGTTGATTAAAAAACCTTACTGCGTCTCCCTTTTGCTGTTGGTTCCTCTGTGCATACCCACTGATTACCTTCACAGTACAAGTAGCCTAGCTAGCGTGGCTACAGAAAACTTCTGATGTCTTTGGCTGCCTCTGTCACGACCCCACCTTTCACATTGTAGCAGACCCTCACAAGTCTTCTGTATCATTATTTATATATTTTGCATGACACACTGTCTGCAGGTGTTTATATTTTATATTTGGTTTGTCCAAAATAACTGGATTTTGACTGCTATTCAAAATAATGTTCTGTGGGTTTGATTAATGATTGACTGCACAGCATCCATTAGTAATGCTGGACCTGCTGAAGACTACATTAACCTCTTCAAATGCATGTAAAGACATTCTGCATTCATTATAGGAACTATAAAGTGTTTCATAAGACATGTTCAAACTAATTGCTCAGTGCGTTTATGTTGTGTACATTTTTTCCAGGTGTGAAAGCCAAAGTGGGAAGTTCACCCTTCCTAAAGTGTGCCACCCAGTTCCCTCTGATCCTCTGGCACCCTTACGCCCATCACTACTACTTCTGTGTGGTGACAGATAAAGAGCAGCAGAAGTGGCTTGCTGTCCTCCAGGACTGTGTCAGACATACCAATAATGGTGAGTCCTGCCAACTAATGATCAACACAAATTCACATTTATGCACTGATGGACAAAAAAATACTAAACACCGTGATCTCAACAGCTTATATGACTAGTGGCAGTTATGTTCTAATTTTGGTCATTATACTAATGCTCCCAATTATTTGACAATTACTGATGTTATGCATAGCCCTCTTTTAATGAGAAGGTATGCAACTTGTTAACACAAAGTAAGATACAAGGCACCAAGACACTTTAGAATGCATATTAATAAAGAGCCTACCCCGATGCTGTGGGGCAGGTTTATGGGATAAATGTGGGCTTGTGTCCTTTTGATTTAGTCTGTGGCTGCTCAGGGCTACAAGCTGAAGAGAGTGGCTCCAAGCCTCCCCACAAGTGGCCTCTAGAACAGTCTGCAAGACTGAATATCTGCAATTTGCTCTCTGTTCACTTGCCTTATTGCCGCAGAGACATTTTGTGAAAAAAAAAAAATGGAGATGCAGTGTCTTCAGGTTTCTGTATTTAGCACCAAAACAGTTGATACGTGTTGATAAGAGCTCTGTGTGGCACATGGGAATGAAAGTAGTACCTTTCTACAATTTTTGAGAAACTTTTAAGTTTGTCAGTTTGTAAGATAATACCTGATGATGCAACAGTCCCCTTACATTAGCAAGCCTCATCTTGTCTTCTATGTTCTGCCCCAGTATTGTTCCAGTTTTATTCAGTGCATCATTTCTTAATGTTTTGTTAGCTTTTTCTAAATTGTGGAGCAACTCAATCCCAGGACTTGTCCAGCCCCTCTCCAACATGAAGCCTTGTATTTTTGGAAACATTCCTGAGGATGTGATAAAGTAATATTTTGGATGCACTTTTCATTGCACTCAGAATCATGTATCAGAACTGAGGAGCTGGGTGTATTGACCAAACATGGTTAGAAAGCAAGAAGACCCTCTGCAGTCATTCTCCTACCATTGTACATAATTGACTCCATCAGAGGTCATAGCTGTTTTCCAGAGCACTGATATACTTGCTTTTAACTATGCAATCACATGTGCTTGATGGCTACCCCATGCATTCCTTTGAAGCATTGGTTGCAATTAAGCACATAAGCAGTGGTGGCAGTATATCAAGTTGTGTAGTAACACAGAAATGGTAAATTAATGCTATTCCAACGCGTGTGTGCTTGCGTGTGCCACTTTGGCCACCCAAGTCAAAAAAGTCTGGACATGTCAGTGGTGCTACAATTGATCCACCAAACCTACACTTACATTCTCAGACACACAGTTTGTAGTTATTGTAGGGTGGAAACAGAAATGGAAAAATAGGTGTTGGGACTGTGCGTGGTGTGTATTAATAAATTCGTACTGACTGTAGATTACCAGGTACAGCTTTGCAGCATTGCAAACAGTGATTTTATGTGAGGTACATGCAGACAAAGCCAGAGGAACTGCTGGCTGCAGTTCTACAGTGGCTGCTGCAGGCTGTGATTCAGGAAGTTTGCACATCCAAAGTTGAAGGTACTTGCATACAATATATAAGCCTCAATCTAGACCGATTAGACCAATCTAGGACCGTTACAGGTAAAATGGTTGAAAATATATAGACTGCAGTGTCCAAGTCTGCTCTCTATTATTTTATTTCTTTAAAAAGTGTTTAGTCTGTCTAGCTCTGACAGTTTCTCTTCTGTGATCTTTGAAATATCGCAGGGACAAAAAGCAGAGACCTTTAAACTTCTTCAGTTTTGTTAGCTGTCATTTTCAGTCATAAAACTTGAATATGAAAACCAGGAAAACACACAAATGTTTTTCTTTTTTTTTTCTTTTTTTTTTTAAGATTTTCTCACCTCATAAGCAGATTTTTATTTGTTGCTTAATGTCTCCAGAAGTGCAGAGGAGTTGATTGGAAGCCTGTGTAAGTTGTGAGGGCAGGGGCTTTGAGGAACCTGAAAGAGGAAATGGCACCAACAGTTAACATGCTTGAGGCGTGACACAGGCCAGCTGCATGACGTATGTATGAGCGGCTGAATGTATGAGCGGCTGAATGACTCCATATGTTTTGTGTGTGCCACACAGAGCAACGCTTCAGAGAGCTGGCTTTTTAACAGCTCTGTTAAACAAGGTGTGGGTGCACCAATCTCACCCCAGGTCAACAAGCCATTCTTCTTCACATACAGGGCTCTGTCACTGTATAATGGTGCAATGCAGGACCAGGTTAACTTACTTGGGGGGCCCTGTGGCAAAAATGAGCTTAATCTTCAATTAAACACGTTTATTCATATTTGATTCTGAAACCATTAGTTAATAATATAATTTAATTAACAATTTCGATAATCCATTAATGGTTTAGGTCATTCATCAAGCTAGAATTTCAGAATCATTCACAGGCTTCATCTGGTCAAAGGTGAAGCTTTGCTGTATTTCTCTCTTTTAAATATATGTAAGATGAATGTCTTTGGTTATTGAACTGTTGGTTGGACAAAACAAGCAATTTGAAAACTTCCTCGTGAACTATGATCACATTTTTCAACGTTTTCTAGTCTGTTAATTAAAAAAATAAAGGTGTTGACACTGGTCCCCTCGACAAGGCAGAGCCTCAAGATCAGGAAGTAATGTAAGCCCCTGCTAAAGACCCTTATCGTTACAGTTGATTAAGTTTGGTGGTGTGTATTCTCAAACAAGCCAAATACTACAAACCAATTGACACACAGTCAGCCTGGGGCTTTCAGAGCCCCTGGGAGTCCAGGGCCTTGGGGTAGCTGCCTGCTTGGTCCGGTCAGTACTCTAGCATAAAGCTGGGCAGACACTGTGTTTTTTAATAATCTTGTACGTTGTGTTGACTCACACTACACATGTTAATCAGCCTTTCTGCACGACCAGAACCTGCAACCTTTATGTTCACACTGTAAAGATCAATAGTATCAATAGTCATAGTATATTGTATAGAATTACAGGAAATGCAATGAAAAATTCCCAAATGTTCTGGGGGAGCACACCCAGACCCCCAGCCAAATTTATCTCTCCACCACTTTCCAAATCAAACCTACACCCTTACATGTATGGGTGAGTGGCATGAAGGCGTGAAGGTTTTCTCTAGGAAGCAGAAGCAGGTTCCATGACATTAAGGTCCGTTAGAAAAATCTGTTTTCATCATCATTTAATGTTTGTTGTCTTTTTTTTATATGCCAACTTCATCACCTCAGCTCAGCTTAAAAACTTTAACTTGACTTTTTTTTCCCCCTCAAGTTTCTGGCATTTCCAGTCAGGTTTTAGTGCAAATTGAAAATACACATACAAACAGTTAGGTGGTAATGATTCTTGAATCATGAACTTTTTCTGTCTAATTTTGGTACTGTGTCAGATAAATGTATCTTTCACCACCATCACCAGGATTTGGTGAAGACCAGGTATTTGGTATGAGCTGCTTGAATAGTAGGTTGACGCAAGCTTTAGTCACTCTTGAAAGAAGCCCCAGCTCAATCTAGAAGGTGCGAGTGATGTCTTGTGATGTATATAAGGCGACGCAATTTTGTGGGTTGTTAAGATAGAAAAAGAGACTAGAAATCCCTGATACCATCTGAGGCTAAGTTGGAACTTCCTGTCTCTGCTACTACAAGGAACTCTGGTCCCGTCGCTTCCCTAATCCCACACACACTTCCTGGCTTTGTCATAGTTAGGAGTTCTCATACACTGTCCAATAAGGCTGAACAGCATTTCAGAATCAGCATGTTTTCTTTATTACAGCAGTAGGTGTTGCTCTTCTGAATTTGATCAGATTTTTATTTTCTTTTGGAAGCCAGAAAACTTGAGGAATGTTGAAAAGTTGAACTTTCTTTAGAGGCCCTGTCTTTCTCACGCACCGTTTGATTCCAGTGTTGACTACTGCCAGTCAAGCCAAAACAGAAAACACACACACACACACACACACACACACACACACACACACTTCATTATTTGATTTAAGCTGTTATTAATAACCACATTACGAAAAGATTCACTTCCCCATTGGTTTCTGCCATGTTTCTGTCACTCTATAATCTGCTTAGTTGTATAGTTATAGTTGCTACAGTAACACACACTAAGATACAACAAATAAATATAAACTATAGATGAGAACAGAGCAGATGTGGTACATGACTCATAATGCGACACAATTACTCACCAAGTTATGTTGAAATATGAATGACAGTGTAACATTTGTGTTCATTTATTATGAACGTGGGTTCTGGGCACAAACCCACAAAGTACCTTCACCTACACACGTATCAGTATTCATTATTTTTGTATTAACAATGGAAAAAATGAATACAAGTAATGTTAAAGGAGTCCTTGTAGTGATGAACCCACAGAGAATTATTATCAACTCTGCAGCTCCTCTCAGCTTTACAGAGCGTTTTCACCTCATTCAACTCATTTGTTTTGGTTTTATGGCCCACCGATTTACTGTTGTGGTTCGGTCTCAGCTCTCTCATCAACTTCGTTTCCAGCAGCAGCAGGCAGCTGTTTTCAGTGAAAAGCTCTGATGAACCCACTGTCCACTACCTGCCCAGCACCAAAAGGCAGACAGACAGAATTAGAGACTAGCTGGTGAACATAGAGGAGCATTTCTATTTTAGTGAGGAAGTTTCTTCTAAACTGCCAAATTGAAAGTGTGCTTATATGCTAACTGCTTACAGCTACTACTATTTCCATCCCAGGTTTGTCGGAGGAGAATAAAGTCCAAACACCAGCCTTCACTGATGCAGTACGACTCTACCGCCAAGCCCAAGGGCACTATGGCACCTGGGAGATGATGTGTGGTGTACCATCACAGGTAAGCATGGCAGTAGTAACATCTATCACTGTCCTCTGTCTCCTGGAGTCTGCCTTTTCATGGCAAGTTGGAATGACGTCATATCACTGATAAAATATACCAAGCTTGGTTCCATATTGTAGTGGGTAAAGCAGAAATCTGACTCCCCGACATGCTTCAGTTAAACATGGGTCTTTATATTAGTCAGGTTATATCAGCGCATGTAAACACATTCTCCACATTTCTTGCCTTAACTTGATTTCTCCAAGTGAACTGTTTTCTTGTGTGCATCTAAACTTGGTGAGACTATTTACTGAATGCTAAGTGTTTCCACTTAAGATCTATTCCAGCTTTGTCTGCCCTGGAGGGTCGATTTAAGTGGCGGTATGTATAGGCGTGGTCTGGCCCAGGTTTCTATACCTCTTGCACTGAACAGGATTTTCTGGATGCTGCAAACCAACAACATCACATAATGGACAAGATTTATATGGTTATACCCATGAGAGATTTTCCAACTCTTTAATAGCTGATGCATCCTAAAATGAAAGGGGTTTCTTTCTTTCTTTTTTTTTACCAGCAAACAAATATTCATGGGAGTAGGGCTACCTTAAAAATGGACATGCTAATCAGTGTTCTATACTACCATCAGGCAATGAATTGATATTGTAATATAGTCAGTTACTAAAACATTGAAATATATTTCAAATGTGGTCTTTTCTGGGTCTGTAAGGCTATGTTATAGTTGGGTGATAGAATAGTGTTGCTTAATAAAATTAACTGAATGAATCATTCTACTGGTCTGGTCAACACATTCACATTACAAATTATTTTAGAATTGTTTTCTAAACTGCCAATACCCCCTTATTATATCATTATATATTGGTATTGAAGTTTTTGTTTTAAAATATTACTGTATTTTTAATATACCCGAGCACTAATTCCTGTCTGGTAATTTACCTAGCTATCATGATATAAAATCACCCACCACACCCCTAGTGCACACCATATGTTCTCAGCCGTGTTAAGTGGTCGATCATCCAGCACAACAAATTACACAAAATTGAAAGAGTTGAGGTTTCAGGGTATTCATTTTTTTTTCTCCGGTGCTTTTTGCTAGTATCAAACTTAGATTAAGTATTGAGTGGATTGGATCCACTGTCAGTGAAACAGTAGTATGGTGGTCAATGGCCTTAGACCACATTTGGATTATTGCATTTTAATTTTTACTCTAACACGTGGAAAATTATAATGCTATTGTGGAATTAGATTTTCATTTTCAAGTTTACATTGTCATTTTGATATAGTCCTCTATCGCCTTCCATAGTGTGTGTGTCTTGTTTTCCTTGTAGATCCTGTCTAACCTGGTGATGGAGGGCCTCCTCCCTGAGCTGAGGGAGCTCATCTCCCCCCGCTTCAAAGGCAAATTATACGAGAGGCAAAGGAACTGGATGCTGGTAAGAAAATACTCCATACACATTCCACTTTTGAGAACCAAATAACCAAATAATATATGAATTTTTAACTCAAATCCATTCTAACTCAGTTAATTTTACCCACCAATTTAGAAAAAATCCTTTTTTATAATTTTGCTGACTGCAGAGACAGCCACGAGACTAGTATGTCCACCACAAAACAAAAATACCAAGTACTGCTGGGGTGTATATTTGGTTCACTTCAACTTAGCAAGTGAAAAGAACAGGAGGATCGGCCATCATATGTGTTTCCTGTGTGTCTAGATTAGTGATGCAGTATACAGCCTGGTGCAGGGGCAGTGCCAGGCCCAGTATGAGGCGATGATGCAGAAGTGTGAAGCGACCTGCTCCTCTCTGGAGGCCTCCATACGAACAGACATGGACCAGATCATCACCTCCAAGGAGCATGTCACCAACAAGATCAGAGGTTAGCAAGAGGGCAGCATTTTTACCTACTGAAATAATGTGGGGACAAATTTCCAGACCCTTTTTCTTTGATCCCTGATCAGTGATGGTCTGAATCATTAAATTATTCTTGGCTGCTAAATGAAATGTATGGAGTCTGGAGTGTGCCACCAAAGTGATAACAGACTAATTATAGGCTCTGATTGGCGTGCTGTTATGTGTTGGACCAGCTTTAATTTTTAAGTGCCACACTGCTTGCATGTCCTTAAATTACCAGAGCTGTCTAAATTAAAACCACAATGAAATGGAAACAGTAAATGTTAAAGCAGGAGACAATATGAAATATCGGATGGATGAACATTTACACACAGAATCATTTTACATCTGCCTATGAGCCATTGACACTTAACACTCCATTTAACCCCCATTCTCTGCATTTGTACAAGTGTTTACTGGTAGTCTGGCAGCCTCCCATCGTTGTCAAGTAGCGTGTATGAAGTGAGATTTCAGCTGCAGCTGTGTTGCAATTACAGTATGGAAGGAACCCCAGAGACTAGTAAACAGAAGTAGTAGCAAAATAAATAGACTCATCAAATAATACATTTAATACCATACAAGTAAGATTAAAGCCAAGGGACAGATAAGCCACCAAATAAAACACTCTAACATATAAAGTAAAAGTATGATTTTCAAATTGTATAATAATATCTGATATATAATCTGACCTATAGTATTTATGTCCAAGAGCCAAATTACTACACATGTAATGTGGCTGCAATTCCAAGTTGCATATGCATTTTATTGCTTATGAATTCAACCTTTCATTTGTAAATGGCTGTATGTGCTATTTCTTCTTTCAAAAGTGACATAGTCTTGCTTTAATTACCAGCATTTTCAAAGTAACTCAACAATGAAGAAGAGGTTTGTCTGAAACTATGACCCTACACGTTTACCTCCATCTCCCCTCTCACGTGTTCCTCATTCCCCAACAGCGTTGGTTCTCCCCAAGGCCGAGAAGCTGCTGAAGGTGAGTATCCAGCCCTACATCAGCTCTATCCTTGACGCCCTGATGGAGCCGACCAGCCGAGGCTTCTCTGAGGTCCGCGATGTGTTCTTCAGAGAGCTGGTGGACATGAGCAAGAACACCCTCAATGAGGGAACCAAGGAGACTGTGGCACAGGTGAGGAGGAGGAGGAGGTTAAGGAAAAGCTCCTAGTGTGGGCTGACACACTGAGTCTTTGCTGTGATGGCAGCATGATTGATATGCAGGTGATCAGACCTTTCAAGAGTAAAAATATAACATGCTGTGATTTGAAGTCTGTGTAACTATGATATTAAAACCATTCAATAGTCCAATATGGTTTGTGAAACAGAAGTACAGATACAATAAATAAAATAAGTTTTGTACAAATCTTCTCCCCCGTCCTTCCCTCCTCATCCTCCTCAGCACATGGAGAAGATCTCCATGCTGGCTTTCCATCCAGTGAAGATGCAGAGCTGCTATGAGAAGGTGGAGCAGCTGAGTTTGGAGGGTCTGCAGCAGAGGTTTGACGTCTCCAGCCCCTCAGTGTTCGTCCAGAGGGCCCAGATCCTCATGAGAGAGGTGACGCTTTAATACTGCAACTACCTACATCACTTTGCTTTGCGATTGGGTTTAGTCAAGCTTACAGTATGGGTTTTATATTGGGCACTGTGTTGGTCCACATTTACAGCTTCCAGTATAAAACGTTAATTCTGGTTTATTACAACTTGGGTCTTATTTCTGTAGTTTAGTCCATCATTTCTATCAGTTACGATAACATTGTACTCACCAAATCAAATGCTGAGATTTGGGACACAATGACATCACTAGAACGTAAGCTGACGGGTCAAGAAACGCAGGCAGTAAGACGGGTAATAAACAAGCTAACAGTTTATCCTGATTATCTAAACGTTTTATTTGGAGTTAAAACCAAAAGGGGGCAGACCTGACATGCCAGTAATAATCCCTCACTGTCTCATTGGTTTCTATACATGCTACAATGGTGCACATGCGGCGGTAGTAAGAGTGATACTCGGTATCTGAAGAGTTTGGAGGGTCGTGTCTTATTGGCTTTCCAAAAGACAACACAACAGCCAAAGGATCCAGAGAATCCTGGATGCTACTAACCGCCCTATCAGAATGCAGGGTATAACTTTAGTGGTTCTGTCCTGCTCTTGATTGATGTCAAGGGTGTGTCTCCACTGTTTTGACTGCAGTCCTGCAGAATAAGAGTTATTGTCTGGAAGTCTAAACACTTGCGGCTTTGTAGTAGTACAGCCACAGTCATGTCTATTTATAGAACCTTGCTTCACTTATTTAGTCAAGTTTGTTTTTCATTCAACAGTTTTCAGTGGAACTACTTTCTACCAAAGAAATAGTCCCTTTTTAAAAACTTGAAAGTGTTACATTTTTTAAATGTCATTTTTCAATGCTGAGACCCCACAAACTAAATTCCATCATTTGAAACCAATCTACATGCACAAATGCCATTAGAGCTCGAAAGTCCTTTGTAATTTAGGTGAACCAACCCTTTAACCGTCATCCTAACGTCTGGGGTACCCTCAGACCCCAGAAGTATACTTTTTCTCATATTTCACAGGTGCTTTATTCTATCTGTACACTGTACAGTTTTTGACTGTCGGATGTAGCGTGAGCTTTTGTTTGTTTGTACTTAAGTTGTCGATAAAAGTGCATATGGATCGCCGTCTTCACAGTAGAAAACCCTGTATGGTAAAGAAAGAAATTTGCTTAATATGTGGCTACACAGCAGTTTGGAAATGTGAATTATTGAACGAAGAGGACGCGTCAATTAGGCCAACTCCGGTATAGCAGCCCCTCAGTGGCTTGTAGGTTTTCTTGTTTGGTCAAGTCATTACATTGAGTTCATGTTTGCCATGGGTCCTAATTAAAAATAACACACTATATGGGGGTGGGGGGGCAATCTGTCAATCATTTTAAAGGAGACCGACACAGATTTGTCGACGACCCTAAATACTGCGCTTCCTAAAGTAAGATGATGTTCAGAGTCAGAAATACAAATGAGCTGTAACTTTCCTAAAATAATAATAATTTGTTTGTTTTTTTTCAGATGACATCTATTACATAACTAATAATGTTTTGAGAAGAAATAAGTTAACATTTTGCTCCCCAGGGACCCCAGTCTGTAGTCCTTGTATGTTAAATATGTTGGTAGGATGAGGGTTAAAACAATTTTTAAAAACTGTCTTAGCCTGAGAAAGGCCTACAGTATTCATTTGTTGCTAGTGCAGATACAAGTAAAATCATGGTGTTTAGACAGTGTGGAATAAGACTGTTCACTAGTATAAAAAAAATATGACTTGATTCAGGTTAAAACATGATGATTTCTACATTGGAATGACGCTAAATTATCATTTTTTTAAAGCTTATATAAAGCCCAGGGCCTTGAAATAATTGAAATAATCTCCTATGTGTCCAGACTTGTACGGGAAATTAGGGAAGAGATCCAAGAGGCAGGCATTCTGGCATGCAACCCCCCACCCTCCCATGGAGAAATCACTTATCATGACCTCCTCAGTGGTTCCTGGGGCCGGTGGGGGGGCGGGGGTCTACATTTTTAACTCAAGGTCATTCAGAGTTCAAGTACTGTTTAGAAACTTCATATACTCTAGCTGTGAGGCCTTTCCTCAAGTTCTTCACTGTAAAAAAAAAAAAAGAAGAAAAAAAATCTCATCATGAAGTCCATTTAGTAGCTGTTCTGGAGCTTTTGATCGTATCACACAATCTTCATCAGCAGAGTATGTCCAGTTGTCATGGAATTGTACATGTTCAAATTTCTTTTTCTGAGCATTTTACTAAGTCCTTGATGATTAGGACTTAGTCCTGTTTCCAAAGTCAAGAATGAACTGTCACTCTCAACTTCAAAAGGTAGCTTTGTAGCATAAGTGAATAAAGTAACAAAATGATCAAGTCAAAACACAAATAAGGTTACATGTTAAAATAATGTAAAATAAATTAGCTTGAGCATCTCCATATCAGTCCTATTCAAAATAACAGACGTAAATGGCATGTAATGGTACTGAACAACTGTATGAAATTTTGTCACTAGTGCCTAAGATGCCCTCTTTAAGTCAGTCACCAAAAAGCTACAAAGCTGTCATGTTTAAGTGCTGTATATTTCTGACTACAAAATACTGTTCTGTATCACTGGTTTCCTGGAATCAGGATCAGGAACTTCTTTGAGTCCAGTTCCATCTGTTTAACATGGAAGTTAGTGTTTTCAGTCTTAAAGCTGATGTATCTTAGAACAGAAGAGGAATTTCCAGTGGTGTAAGATAATTTCATTTACTTTACTTTACTTTACTTTACTTTACTTTACTTTACAAGGGACAGATATACTGTAGCTTCCTTTTGCTCAGAGTTTGTGAGGTGATTGGAGAGGTTCAGCTTGTGCTGCTGCAGGCACAGTGGAACTGTAGGAAGGTGAGCGCCCTCTAATGGTGGTTCAGTAACTCAGGAGAACAGTGAATGAAGGGGAAGTTTGAAATGGGATATTTGTGTACCGGCACATCATTGCTACACATTCCTACATACATCAGTCAGTTAGTCACCAGTTACATATGTTACAAACGTATTACTTCTATTACTTATCAATGCCAAAATATGATCAAACGTACTGATATATTTTAACGCAGTCTCTGTATTGTAACACATTGGCCCGTCTCTCTCTCTGTATGGGTGTATGTCCACAGCAAATGGACGACGCAGTGTATACGTTTGAGCAGATCCTTCACCAGAGTCTGGAGTCTCAGGGTACAGAGGAGCTCTGTAAGGCCATCCAGCGCTGCCAGGACAGAGTCATTAAGGTAACACACACACACACACACACGCACACACACAAAACACAGAACAGGCTAGCAGATCATTGCTCTAATTCATTCTAAACCAAAAGACACACAGGAGCCGGAAGATAGCCCTTTAACTTGTCATAGTAGGTCACAGGGTCCATGAAAAAGAACTGTGACTGTGTCTCAAATCACTCCTTATTTGCTATATAGTGCACTATATTTACCCATGGCCATTTTATTTGAGTGTCCACAATGGAACAAAGAAAATGGTGTCCATGGCATGTACGTTCATCTTACAATCCCACAATGCACTGCTTCACATTTTATAGATGTGAAAATTACAGTTGTGCGACTCCATAACTGTCAGTGATGATGCAAAATGAAGATGATTAAAAAGGGTCCAAAGTCTCAGTTTACTGCTCACTACAGAATACACTACTGAGTGTCTGTTATATAGAGAGTAGTGAATGAGTGAAAGAGGGAGTGATGTCTCATTTTGTAATATACTGTACAATGGTGGAAGAAGTACTCAGATCCTTTGCTTAAGTAAAAGTACCAACACCACAGTGTAAAAATACATTACAAGTAAAATTCTTGCATTCAAAATCCTACTTAAGCGAAAGCACAGAAGTGTTCAGCTAAATGTAGCCTACTTAAAGTATCAAAAGTAAAAGTACTCGTTCCACAGAAACTGTGTTTATTTATTATATATAACAATGTTAGTAGAGATGCAACTAACGATTATTTTCATCATTGATTCATTTGCCAATTCTTTGGATTAACAGTTAGGTCTATAAATTGTCAGAAAATAGGGAAAAATACCCATCACAATTTCCTAAAGCCCAAGTTGATGTCTTCAAATGTCTTGTTTTTGTCCGACCAAATATCACATAAGACATGGGAAAGCAGAAAATCCTCAAAATTGAGAAGTTGGAACTAACAAATGTTTAACATTTTGCTTGCAAAATGACTTCAACAATCAATAGCTGGTCAAAGTGGAGCTAATTTGGAGTACTAAATACTGTTAGGTAGTTTAGTTCAGTGGTTCCCAACTTAGGGGTCACCTCTAAAGGGTCACAAACTAAATCTGAGGGGTCGTGAGATGATTATTGGGTAGGAAAGAAGGAAAAACAAAGTGCTGTGACTTTTTTCTACTCATACACAAATGAAATGTCAAACATGACCAGGTGCCCTAAGTAGACACTGCTGAAAATATTTATAATGTATTTTATAAGCTCATCCATATATTGTTGTTTTTTGTTGTTTTTATGTAAATGTAATAAGTAACTATATCTGTCAAATAAGTGTAGTGGAGTAAAAAAGTACAATATTTCTCTCTAAAATGTAGTGGAGTAGTACCTCAAATTTGTACTTAAGGACAGTTACTTTCCACCACTGGACATGTCACCTTTTTTAAATTTAGTTTTGAAAGGAAGCAGTTAACTGATGAAAAATGAAATCTCAAACTCCTATGGTGGTAACGATGCTTTTTCTTGTTTTGTCTTTCGTTTTTTTCTTTTTTTGGGGGGGGCGGTCAGAAATTTGACTATGACAGCAGCACAGTGAGGAAGCGTTTCTTCCGTGAGGCTCTCCTGCAGATCTTCATCCCTTACATGCTAAAGCAGCTCAGCCCTTCCTGTGCCTCGGTGAGTCTCAGAGCATTTTGTCACCAAAATCCTGGAAGGTTAATGAAAATATTTTCATTATTATATGTGTTCCATCCTTTGAAAGTCATAGGAGAAATATCCAAAATGTAGTGGCAATGATGTGTATGTATTGTGTGTACATGTGCAGTGTCAAACTACACCAAGTGTACTGTTTTATCTAGCTCTAGATGAAGAAGACATAACAACATGTAGTGATACTGTGTTTCCAACAGATAGTGTGTGTGTGTGTGTGTGTGTATAAGGATGACTGTCTGGATTCTGCTATCTTGATCTGTATTAATACTTTTGGTATGTTTAAAAAAGCTATCACAAAAAAATGACTGACTCCCTGAGTAAGACTAGTCACATCCTGAAATGAAGATGTTTAGAAAGATGTAAAAAAAAAAAAAAAAAGGTTGAATTCAGATGTTGAAAGGTTTTGACTGTTGTGAACACCAGGAGCTGCCGCGCTTCCAGGAGCTGATCTTTGAGGACTTTTCCTGTTTCATCCTGGTGGAGAACATCTTTGAGGAGGTGGTGCTGCACTCTGTCATGAAGGACATCATGATGGGTCAGTCTTCTACAGCAGTGTTCATACTCATCCTGTCTGTTTCTGCACTTACATAGTTCATGATACAGTGGATCAAGATGCTGCTTTACTGGGCTCTGGTTATCACTGGATGGAAAATCTCACTGGTTCCCAATCTGAAAACAATCTTGTTTTTAAGTCTAACTCGGATTTATTTGATGGGAGACAACAAAACATTTCTCTTTTTTTCTTAAATTCATTATTTGTATCTTTTTATAGATATAGAATAGATATCATATTGCACATTCTCATTGTGTTTGTTAGGGCCCCCTAACACTCTGACATCTCTGCAAAACATTGATGCATGTCTGTAGGTCTACAGGCATGTATGTGTATTTCAGGCCCATGTGAAAAACAATAATAATAATAAATGAAAAATAACAACAGAGTAAATACATTTAAGTAATACATAAAGTAGTTCTTCTTTCACCATCTTAAAATGCAACGTACTCTCCCAACCATTAGAGACCAGACCAGCTTCTTCTGAGTAGCAACTAATACTCTTGTCCAAGACGTGCAGAGTTGAAGGGATATAAATATAAATCAATGGAAAAATAATATGCTGTCAAGGAGAGATGATGGGCCCTATTTTCGTATTTCATATTGTTGGCACAACCACCAACTCAAGTAGCGCTCTGACAGTTGGGAGTTTTCCTGATCTTCAAATTGGTTTTGCCCGTCTGTGTGGTATGTTGGTGCCCGGCGCAGAGCGCACGGTGCACAGGTGGGAGGAAAATGTGTCTTCATCTCCATGTCAACTGCCCCCTTGGTTCTTTTATCTACAAGAGCAAACTAAATACTATTTTAATTTAAAAAAAATCATGTTTATTGTGGTTAAAGCAGGAATGTTGGTAAATCAGTCTCAATGATCTATAAATTAAAATAAGTGATTCTTACAGTATCTGCTTTATACTATATAGTATACCTCCTGTAAAGAGCTACATCATTTGGTATTACTTATAGTGTAAATAGAACCATCATTTAGAAATACTGCACACAATAAGTAGCATTGTGTTTATTTGAGTTTTGACTAGACAAAACTGATATGAGAACCACTTAAACTTTGGTGAAAATGAATTTATGATTGGATTTGTATTGTAAGTGTATGCTCGCTGTAATTTATAACAAATGCATGTTCACCTGAGTCTCTAGATTATTCAAGCAATAATTTGAAATTAAATATTTGGAAGTGTACCAATTCAACACTGTTTTAAATTGAAATTAGTTACATAATCAGTTTCCAGGATTTTTATTACAGGACCCCTGAAGACATGATCACAAATGTAGTTAAGAATAGAGTCACAGTTTTATACTTTGAAACTTTATACTGTTAATTTTGGACCCATATTTTGTTTTTTTAATCACTCATCATGTCGAAGCACATTTTAACCTCTTCTGTCTGTCTGTAGCTGTGAAGGAGGCGGCAGTGCAGAGGAGACACAACCTGTACAGGGACAGCATTGTCCTCAGCAACAGCGACCCAAGCCTGCACCTACTGGGAGAAAACCCCTCCATCGACTGGGCCGGGGAGTACGGGGGAGCCCAAGAGGAGGTGGACGGAGCAGGTGAGGATGCTGAGGGTGAAGGTGGGGAGTCCCAGAAGAGGAGGAGGAGGATGAAGCAGGTGGTGTCCATGATCCAGGTGGAAGGCTCCCCAGACCTACCCAACGAATCGCGTATGGAGGGGCCCGGCGTCGACGACATCCCGGAGGAGGACGGAGAGGAGGAGGAGGATGGGGAGGAGAAGGATGGAGAGGGGGAGGAGAACTCAGATGGTGAAGCTTCTCCTGACCAGAGTGGATCTGCCAGTCCCAAAGCTTCAGAGAACCCTCCAGACTTGTCAAATGGTTCCGTCTTGAAGGAAGAGGAAGCCAAACCAGAGGAGCAGGGTAAAGAAGAAGTCCCGCTGAAGGTTGAAATTGCTTCAGAAAGTGCTTCAGAAGAGAAGGGTAAGGGAGAGGACAGCCAGCCGATAGTGGAGGAACAACCACCCTCCAACCAGGAAGTGTCGGAGGAGGCGTTGCCACCGCTGCCTTGTCCCAAGGAAATCCCATCTGGAGCTACAGAAACGACTCCAGAGAGCCCTCCGGAGGTGACATCTGACCTCCCCCCACCTCCACACGATGACAGCGGCTTCCAGTCTCCCACCAGTGAAGGGGCAGAGGAGGAGGTGGTGGCCCCTACCACAGTGGCCCCACAGCACGCAGAGGAGCAGCCTGAGGTGAGGGAGACGAGTGTTGCCGTAGCACCAGAAGCAGAGTCCAAAACCAGTGACTCTGAGACCAGAGACCAGTGATGAAATGATTTCCATTTGTTTGACCTAAACTGAATCTGGCCCATTTCTTTTTCTTTTTTTTTTTTTTTTTTTTTTTTGACAAAGATATCGATACTGATGTGGTTTAAGAAGAATGAAGCGTCTTTTAGTTTCCACACCAGTTTCCACCATTGCAGATTATTTTCACCGAGCAGGGCTCAGGTGCTGTCGTGCTTTTGTTAAATATCGTGTATAATTTTCACAACTTTGCATCTGACAGAAATCCTCAGCATAGTCAGAGCTTTGAATCCACATTATTCCACACTTTATTTTCTCTTCACCTGGTATAAATGTGAGCACTTTGGACAACCATGAGTACATAATGGTGTGTTAGAAACGTGACAAGTTGCAAGAACACCCCAGTTGAGGTGTCTTTGGTGAAATGCATATAAATTGATTGAGCTCTTAAGTCTGCCTTGTTTTACTACTGTGTGGCCTTCAACAACCTTCAGCAATTTGATGTTCTACATTTGTTGGTGTAAATACAGTTTGTGCTTTTGGAAACTCACTTATTGGTTATTATTGGACCTAATTAGCCAACAGAAAATAAAAAATGTGGAAAAGTCTCAAAGGTGATTTTTCATCTGAAATGACATTATGATTCATTCATTGTCTCGATGTACACACTGATGTCTTAAGACTTGACTATTTCTTTTGTGTTGGTGGGAATAACACTATTTTATGAGTTTATCCCTTGACAAAGAAAACTTGTGTATATTATGTATAAATACTTCTATGTGAATTACCAAACTGTTATTTTACATAATTTTATATCATTTCATCAGTGCCTTAGCTGATCTCTCCACTCCCTATTTTATTTATTATTTTGCACCCCCTTCTCTTTTTTGACCAATGTACTTTTAGATTTATTTTACACTTGTGTGATAGAAATGACTTATTGATAATAAATCATTATCGATTAATTATTATGTTTGTCTTCATGGTCTTTGTTGTTACTACTGCAGGAATAATGGGATATGACCGTTTTCACTTACAAAACCCATTTTGCTCACACACACACACACACACACACACACTCCGTTTGTGAACTGAGAGCCAACCCACTCTTCTGACTGGGAGTCGGAATGTGAATATTTTTGATTTACTGGGTATTTCTGGCTTTGCTCACAGAGAATATTCAAACAATATTCAAGTCAAATGTATTAACAATAATGGCTGCATTCCATTTAGTTGTACCAGTACAGGCGTTATGGTGTTGTGTGCATGCTGGTTCACAATATAATAATATATAAAGTTACTGGTTGTCAAAATGTCCACCATGATTCTATTTAATAAACATATTGTACCTCTTGCTACCTAAACAGCCTGACTAATAAGTCTGAAACGGCTAACTGAATATCAATCGCATCCGTTTTCACTCCTTTCCCGTTAAACATCTTATATCATAAATATGTGGAAATTTAATTCACCAAAGAAATGCTTATTTGTTGTTTTTCGTTGTTTATAATATAATCTGTCTCATAGATAACTATACTGATCCTACATTATGTTTTGGAAGGATTCATACCAGATGAGTATTTTTTACACAACATGAACAGTTTTGTGCCAAATAATGCCTAAACATGAGGAGATATGGTCACATCTTTGTTCCATTTCAAGCCTAAGCATCCTTAGATATCTCCTAAAAGATATCATTTTGCGGTTATTGTATTTATTGTACCCAAAACACATTATCTAAAGATATAGTTGCTCTAGATGGCATTGCCCTGGCCTCCAGCGACACCGTAAGGAATCTTGGAGTTATCTTTGATCAGGATATGTCCTTTAACTCACATAAAACAAACTTCAAGGACTGCCTTTTTTCACTTACGTAACATTGCAAAAATCAGGCACATCCTGTCTCAAACAGATGCAGAAAACTAGTCCATGCATTTGTTACATCTAGGCTGGATTAATGCAACTCTCTATTATCAGGCTGCCCCAATAAGTCCCTTAAGACTCTCCAGCTGATCCAGAATGCGCGGCATCGTTTACTGACAAGAACCAGGAAAAGAGATCATATTTCTCCAATATTAGCTCTCCCTGTAAAATCCAGAATAGAATTTAAAATCCTTCTCCTCACCTTCAAAGCCCTAAATGGTCAGGCACCATCATATCTTAAAGAGCTCATAGTACCCTATTACCCCACTAGAGCACTGCGCTCCCAGAATGCAGGGTTCCTTGTGGTTCCTAGAGTCTCTA
Organism: Macquaria ambigua; assembly: GCA_008360985.2. Taxonomy (NCBI): domain Eukaryota; kingdom Metazoa; phylum Chordata; class Actinopteri; order Centrarchiformes; family Percichthyidae; genus Macquaria; species Macquaria ambigua. The sequence continues at coordinate 5,549 of VMKM01003753.1, read as the reverse complement.
AAAGTAGAATGGGAGCCAGAGCCTTCAGCTATCAAGCTCCTCTCCTGTGGAACCAGCTCCCAGTTTGTGTATAGGAGGCAGACACCCTCCTCACAGGCTTTCCTCTTTGATAAAGCTTATAGTAGGGCTGACTCAGGTGACCCCTGAGCCACCCCTTAGTTATGCTGCTATAGGCCTAGACTGCCGGGAGACTTCCTAGGATGCACTGAGCTCCTCTCTCCTCCTCTCCCTCTCCATCTGTACGCATTCTCATACCATAAATGCATGTACTAACTCGACATCTTTGTGAGGAAGCACCAACTACCTCAGTATTTGCTAAAGCCATTTTTGTTAAGAAAAGCGGACATTCTCTCACACATCGTTTTCTTTATTTTCTTTATTTAATGTATAGTTCCAAATCAACTGACAAAGACAAAACATTGTATTACTTTGCAGAAGTAGAATTAAGTTTATTTCTTAAAAATATATTAAAAGGACATGCTGTAATCGATGCCATAACCTGTCAGAGTTTAAGTCCGTTGTGGAAGCCATCTTGTGCTGGTTCTAGCACGCCTCAACAGTAGCCCTTTTATGTGGTGTATGAGTAGGTGGGTTCAGATTTGATTGGATACTGTGATGAATGTGTGATAAAAAGACAGGTAATTAAGATAAATACTGAATGCTGTAAAATTAATTTGTTTCTTTTGAATGTACAGTATTTATGTTAACATATTGAAGAATGAATTGAGGCCTTGTTGGTATGAGCAAGTTAAAAAGACAAAGATAAGCTCATCATATAAATATAAATGTAATGGAGTAGAAGAATACTGGCATTACAAATGAGTAAATGTACTTACTTGCATTACACCACTGGTATACAGTACCCATGGTGTCTAGGCTACATTCTACTGGAAAACAAACAAGAAAAAAACATTGAAATAACAAGTGTTAGACTCTGTAATGAAAACAAACTACTGTCAGCATGTCTGAGCTCTGGCTTTCCCTCACCAGATTTCCAGAGCTTTATCTTTCAGTGATTTTTTAAATTATTATTATTCTTTGATTTTTACAGGAAATTAAGTTTTGGTCCAAATAGATACTTTGATTTATGACAGATACAACGTTTTAATGCCACAGCTGTGAATTCTGAGGCTGTGACCCATGATTCAGAGGTCAGAATATAGAATATGTGTGTAGCTGTCAAAACCCTGTGATTATTAGAGTTCTTCTAAATTGTAGGCTATCCTAAACCCAATGCAAAACTACCATAGAAAATCTGCAGCATGGAGGAAGATACTCAGGGTTTGGTCTGCATCTATATTTAGTGCTATAGACGGAATTAGTCGGGTTTTACTAGGTAACGTCACTGGTGAGTTATCTTTAAACGTGGCTGACTGTGTTTGATCTTTAGCAGCACCTGAAGGCAGTACGGAGGGAGCGCAGCGTGTTGACGTCACAGACTTACGTGCCTCTGTTCAGTTCAGCAGAAGAAGCCACAATCAGTCAGCGTTGTGCATCCATGTTGCAGGTCTGCGGTGGAGAGCAGACACCCTGCGGCAAATAGCCTACAGAGGAGGGTCCGGATGATCACTGCTGCCGCCTGCACCGTCTCCTAAACTGTTTTGGTATTCTTATTTTTGTCGTTATTTATTTCGTTTTTGTGAGTCCTCTCCTCCCTGAGCACCAGGGGATGGGGGAATGATCAGCGCCGACTCCCCTCCGCCGCCTCCTCCTGCTCCTCCTTCGGTCGGTCTCCGTGTCCCCTGTCAGTCGTCGGAGCTCTGCCCAGGATGCGGGCGCCGCTGCTCGGGCAAGCTGCGGTGTTTGCGGCCCTGTTGGCGCTGAGCACCTGCTTGACAGGTAAGGAGCTGCTGCTACCTGCTGTCTTTCAGACACAGGCTGGTGTTGTGAAGCTGCAAAGGGCCTTCAGGACTGCCGTGCATCCCGGTACCCACTCCTCTGATGAAATTAGGATAATGTTACTGTAGGGGAGTTTATAGTGACTTACTCTTTCAAATTCTGTGGTATGGCTGTGTTCTGTAGCCTATATCCCTGAGGGATGTTCACTGTGTCTATGGCACTAATATGACCTCATGGTAGGCTGTTTAGTGGTGTTGATGATCTCCTATGGTTATACAGTGAGGTTAGTCTGGGCATGGTACTCGGCACAGTGAGTGCACAATGACCTTATCATGCCTGATTGTATTTGTTACATCTCTTTTGTTATGGGTATTCTAATTGTATAATGTTTAATTTTTATAATATCTAATATTTTTGCCATATTTAAAGGTATTTGTTGTAGGATTTAGAGCTGAGAAGATTAGGCAATTAATCGAGTCGTCAGTCAACTGAAAATGTCTTATAAGTATTAGTAATTAGTATAAAGCTGCACCAAATTATAATGGACATTGCCACAATTTTCTGACATTTTATAGACCAAACAGTGAATTAATTAATTGAAAATATAATCGGCAGATTAATCGATAATAAAAAAGTGGTCTGTGCTTTCGGATGTGATGTTATCACGTGACAGAAATTCCAAACGTAGGTCACGTAGCCTATTAACTTAACCATCCCTATGACATCTGAACAATCTGTTAATGAAGGCCATGAAATGTGGCTGAAAGCTCTGAAAAAAACTTTTTTTTGGTCAAACTGGTAAATAACTGAGATGAAATGAAATTGAAGTTGAAAATGAGTCTATTCTTTTCAGCTGTTTTGCATGTCTGTTATAATCCTCACTGGATTGTGCTGAATTTCACTCATAAAGAGAGCCTGTTTGTTTTATATTCATTCCTGAGATCCAGTGTAATGGTACCCTCCAGCCTAGAAAATCGTGCTGAAAGGATTAGTGGAGTAATTGAGTAGTAGATTGACAGAAAATAAATTGACAATTTTGATAATCATTCACCGAGCATCTAAGTAACTGATCAACTTAAAACCATTCTCTGGTTCCAGCTTTTCAAATGTTTTATATCATTGTAAACTGAACGTCTTTGGGTTTTGAACCGTTGGACGGAAAAACATTTGACTTATCATTGTGCTCTGGGAAATCCTAATGGGCATTTTCAATACTTTATGACCTTTTTATAGACTAAATGATTTATCAGTTAATCAAAAAACAAAAAAACTGACAGCTGCAACTAACAGTTATTTTATTATCTACACTGTATGTTTACATTTACTTAATTTGTTTACCAAAGAATCCTGCAAGCACTTTTATTTTTTTACTGATAGGCAAATGTTAATTCCTTTGCTCAGATTGCACAAAAAGTAGTGCTGTGATGTTGGATGTTGCAGGGACTGTGATAAATACAAATGTAGATCCCACTGTTCTGATCGCATAAAAAAAGTAAACTTTTTTTTTACTCAGATTTTATGCATATGGTGGTGTGTTCTTTATACTATGACAGTTTTCCTAAAATTAGATTTAAAAAATTGCAATATATTGCCTTGCTTACAGTATCACAATATATCTCAATATACTGAATCATAACCCCTGTACCTGATACGTATTGTATCGCCAGATTCTTGCCAATACACACCTCTAGTTTATATCACAACCAATAAGACTGTAAGTCCTCATACAACATTTAGTTCAGAATGTTGAAGTCAGTTGTTAAAACATACTTGAGTCCTAAAGAAATCTAGGAATATTCTAGTGATTTTTAAATGAGTTGCTTGTAGACACCTTTCAAATCTTAAGCTGTAATGACTGTGCGTCAGTGCAGTCGTGACCAATCACAGGCACAGATTGGTGCCATGGTGGCTATGGGCCTTTCCTCCCAGTGATGTGTGCTGTTGCGTCTGGCTGGGAGACCTACAACAGAAATCACATTAGGCTGTGAGGTGGGAAATGGATGATTCAGTGCTAGACAAATGGATGGAACAAGATGTTTTCAGGGTGCGTCAGTGGGTATGCTGGTGGTGTCATAGCCTCAGTTATCATAGCAGAGGTGTTGGCTGTGGTCTGCTTGTCCTCAGAAACACATTCCTGCTGTCAGAGCTGAAGAGCTCTCTGTCACTGACCTGGATGACCAATTAATGTCACACAGTTTATTCCGAGATGCACTAAAAGCCCTTCGTTATTTTATTCAGCGTGAAAACAGCAGCGCTGTAACATCATCACATCGTGATGCAAACACAGCCACAATCCTTTTGTTGTCTCTACAGCAAATATAGTGAGTGTACTCTCTTGATATCCCACCACAGCACCAGAAACAACTCTCAGACCAGCATGTGACACTACTGTACCATTCTGTAACACCTCTGTAACACCTCTGTATAGCTGCACCCTGTTGCCTCTGTATGAGTGTCAGGCTACATCCACATCACTGTGTTTTTGTTTTAAAATGAAAACGATCTCCGTACACACGAGCGTTTCAGAAAACAATCTCCGTGCTGAAAGAAAGTTGTTGTAATTAGTTATTAATGTTGACTTAACTGCTGGTAGTCAATTCTGATGTTGTTTGTTTTCGTCTGGGAAAGGGTCACGTGATACGGGCGTGACGAATCAGGGAAGGACACGTCGTGGCTGATTAGACCCAATCAGAAAGCGAATGTGGGTGTCTGCGTCATCGTTTTAGAACATCTCCGTTTTCGCCCGTCCTCACTAAAATGCAACCCCGGAGATTTTAAATGAAAATGGGGCCAGCAGCGTTCTCTGTTTTAGGGGTTATAAAACGCTGGAGTAGTGTGGATGCTAGGTGTAAATGTAGCAAAAGTTATGCGTTTTAAAACGTAGTAGTGTGGATGTAGCCTCAATGTCAGGGCTGTGAGAACACACACACACCATCCAAGTTTCCCCACTGCCTGACATTTCCATCTCAGTGAATGTGAGAGCTGCTGAGTGATGGGTGCCGGTCCCTGCATTCAATATGATTTCACCTTCTGCATGAATATGACTTCACCTCAGTGCAGCAGAGAAATAGAAAAAGCTTTAGATGATACGTTTGCATTCAGGTGACTGAGACTCCACACAGATCAGTTTGTCTGGGGCACTGCAGCAAGACAGGTTTGAAATAAGACATTGTAATGCTTAAACACTTAATAGGTTCAGTAGGCAGCAGCATACTGTGACACTGACGATTCATTAAAATACACTTCATCGTAACCATCCACTGAAGTGTATTGTGTTGAAAAAGATGAAGAGTGAGTCAGATATAATCCTTTAATGATCATTGATCAAAGTGCTCTGACAGATGCTTCAATAAGATTTCTATTTCTGCATCTCAATTTACTCGTAGCCATCTATTTAAAGACCCTTTCCTGTGAACCTCGACTTGGAAGCCACGGATGGATGGAGCTATTTAATTTCAGGAATAGAAAGCAGTATTAGTGAATGTCTTGTATAATAATTCTGTCTCTCCTTGACTCCTCCTGACCTAGTGTAAGGCAGATGTCTTCTTCAGGTGACACCGACCCTTCTCAACTGCTGGCTGGAAAAACAACCGAGCCAATCCAAGCTTGTTCAAGTTCAAATTCACAACAATTACAGTAAAGCAGTCGTTGGCAATGAAGTTCTTAGATATCAGGCTCCCTCCAACTGTGCTCTTACAGATATATATATA
>VMKM01003752.1:0-29620 GCA_008360985.2 Macquaria ambigua | reverse complement strand
TATATAGAGAGAGAGAGAGAGAGAGAGAGAGAGAGAAAGAAAGCAACAGATATAAAGACATAGACCTTCATATGATCACATTTAGGACATGGCTGTATTAACATGTAAGGGGGCCCTCCTCTCTATTGACCCCTCCCACAAACACAGGGCCTCTCTACAACACAGGACCACAAAATTAGGTAATAACTGTTAGTTGATGTTGTACCTTAATGGTGTACATTTACAATTAATTACATAACCAAAAGTCAAGTGAGAGGCCATGAACCTGGCATTTTAGGGGCCACAGAGTGTTTGAAGGTCAGTTGGCAATCCAGCCTTGTATTTGGATTATTGTACAAATGTACTTTAACTATAACTTTAAACTACATATGGTTTATACTATTTGACCCAAAAGGTGAACATTTACTTTACCAACATATGTGTGCTGTTGCAGAAGTAGCCTATAGTGAAAAGTATAAACTTAACAGAGATATTGTATGAGAGTTATTTGACTTTTTAATCTCTGTACATGTGTTTTACAAGTGCTCCATCTAGTGGTTCATGTTCAACCCTGCATCTGATTGTGACTGGCCCCTATAACCCAGGTAAACCCAACTTTTTCTGACCCTTTAGTAATAATACATGTCACAAAGGACCTCGATCAGTAAATACTTAATTCCAGTGACATTGTATGTTGGTGTACAAACAGTCTCAGTGAAGGTGTGGTTCCAAATATTTTTATATTCATATATTAGACTGTATTGTGGTGGGTTTTTACTGCATTTGAATCAAATAAACAGCAAAATTAAAGCATTCCTTAGTTTCCTGGGGAGCCCCTGAGACCAACCCAAGGACCCTTGAAAGGTCCCAGGACCCCAGTTTGAAGACCGGATATTTAGTCCACATATAGCCTATTTACAAGGACACTTGGACGGCTTTGAGGCTCAAAATAGGTCCTGTGTATTTATAGAACTGATAAATAACACTTGGGTTATGGGAATTTAGAAAACATCACATTGATACAAAGTCATTAATCAAAAGGCTGATGTAAACAAATTATATTAGGTTGATATAAACAAATTATATTAGGCTGATGTAAACAAACAATACTATGTGCAAGTTAGTCTGGTAAAAGCACACTAGATCTCAATGTTAAAGTCACACAATAATGCCTAAATGATTATAATAATCTGTGTGTGAATCAACTGAAAAACTAAAGAAGTTTAAATATTTTTTTGAAAATGTTCCATTTTAATAGGCTTTTATTTTTATTAAGGCCAAATCATCAGACTATATATATATATATATATATATAAAGAAAGAGCAATGTGTTATTTGTGTGGTAATAAGGAGCAGGTTCACAGTCTACAGTGCAGTAGGTGTCTCTAGACACGCAGGCATGAAATGTGAGGAATGAAAATCATGACCAGCATTCTCGAAATGGCCATACTGTAGTAACATGACGTGCCGTGCATTGCACCTAACAACTGTGCAGTCAGATTGTTGACTGTCTGCGCAGCGGATAGCCGCGTTTTTTCCCAAGGTTGTGCTTTTGGTTACTTACGGTAAGATGGACCCGCAGTGTCCACTAAAGGATCAGGTGATCCACTAACTACGAAGCGAAGGCTGACTGGGGAAAATGCAAAATGACATATAGCAAATGTCGGAGCATTATTCATTCACATTTTCGGCTCAAATTCGGACTTAAATCGCACCGCTGGAGCTCCAATGTGACGATGGCTCGTTAGGGCTGGTGGCGTAACTGCGATTTTTTGATATTTTAATTTATGAAAAATCACATTCACAGACAAATATTGGTTTCAACATGGGGCTGTGCTACAGTTTGCGTCCCCGGCTCTTCGGGGACCTGAGCGGGTCTATCTCCAACGCTACCTCGGACTCGGACCAGCCTCCGGACGCCGCCGTGCCGACCCGCGCCGGGGGAGCTCGCCAGGAGGACACCGGGGGATGCGGGGAGACTTCGTCGCTACGCGGCGGCGGCGGCCCGGTGCGCCCCGGGGACCCTGCCAGGCTCCCGGCCGGGGAGCACCGCCGTGGAGACACCGGTACTGACGGTGTGCTCATACAAAACGGAGGTGGCGGTGGTGGCGGAGGAGGAGGCAGCGGCAAGGGGACAGGGAAGGACCGCGGCCGACGCTTACAGCTGTTGCAAAAGACTAGCACCCAAAAGCAGAAAAACTGGGACAAATTGCTGGTGGAGGAGAAGGAGGCCGAGAAGGAGGCGAAGAAAGTCAGTAAGAATATTGACAGGGCGCTGAAGGAGCTCAAACGGGAGTATAAACAGACGCATCGGCTGCTGCTGCTCGGTAGGTTACTGTCCCTCTCTGTTGTTGTTAGGAACTAGGACTAGGAAGCCGTTTCATTATTAGAAATCGTAAAGAAATCGTACTGGCCTTTCCAGAAATTATGTCACTACTCTGGCGAGGCCTATTGCCACATCTGTTGGCTTGGCAGTGAAGACTACCCCCTGCGGCTGCCAATGACAAATGATGAAGATGGACGTTCAGACTCACTGGGCCTGCTGTCCTCTTACTGTTACATGTGGGGTTATAAGGAATTTTGTAAAGCCAATTAAACATAATGTAGGCTATCATAATGGACCAGCATGCACAGGCTTACACAGACCACTTAGCTTTTGGCTATTGGGCCATGTTTACTCTCATAGTATGGTATACTATAGTATAGTACAGTATAGTATAGGACTACAGGTGAAAATAGCTTTTTCAAATGAACTATGGCATATTTACAGTAATTCTTTTCCATATATACAATGTAGTATAGTAGAGTATAGTGTAGTGTTGTGGCCTGTAGCATAGTAGAGTGTTATAGAGTATAGTTTAGTTGACTTTAGTATACAAACATGTTGAGAGACCACTTATCTTTTGTCTGTCAGGCCATGTTTTCTCTGAAAACTAGCAGAGTGTAGCACAGTGTATCTGTCCAGGAACTGTTGACTAAACCTTTTCAAATAAAACCAATTTATAGGCTATTGTAGTAGAGTAGAGTGTGGTGTAGTGGCCTGTAGTATAGTAGAGTGTTGAATAGTTTAATGTATAATACAGCTTAGTAGGTTTTAGTATACAAAGATATATTATATATATATATGGAGAGAGTACCTAGCTTTTTGGCTCCTGGGCCATGTTTGCTCTGAAAACCAACATAGTATAATATAGTACAGCATAGTATAGTATAGTAGAGTGTTGTCGATTATAATATATAGTATATTATAGTGGCCTTTTGTGTAGTGTGGCATCTGTCCAGGGGACAACTAGCACTTTGACTAACTGTTGCGCATTTACAATAAGGTTATTCAATAAATAAATATAGCCCATAGTGTTGTATTGAAGTGTAGTATTGTGGCTTGTAGTATAGTATAGGAGGATGTTGTATTAGTGTAATATAGAGTATAGTTTAATAGGCTGTAGTATACAAAGACGTATAGAGACCCCTTAGCTTTTGGCTATTGGGCCATGTTTGCTCTGAAAACTAGTATAGTATAATATAGTATAGTGCAGTATAGTATAGTGTAGTGGCCAGTGGTGTAGTGTGACGTTTGTCCAGGGACTACAGATGAAAACTAGTGTTTGACTAACTGTCGCTCATTTACTTTATTTTAGTTTTTTAAATGAATAAATGTACAGTATAGCAGTATGTTATAGTAGAGAAGATGTAGTGGGTTTTAGAATACAATGATGTACTATATAGAGACAAATTAGCTTTTTGCTATTGGGTTATGTAGTGTAGTATATGATTAATTTATCTTAAATAATGTTTTAGTAGTATAGTATGGGATAGTAGAGAGTATATTGTAGTATAGTGGCCTGTAGTGTGGTGTGACCGTCCAAGGACAACAGATGAAAAACAGCTGTTTGCTTAACTGTCGTAGTAAGGTTTTTTGACAAATACATGTAAAGTATAGTCGATTAGAGGGTAGTATAAGTGGCCTGTAGTATAGTATAGTTGAGTTGTGCAGTGTAGTGTAATATAGATCATAGTTTAGTAGGCTATACAGTAAAAGTGTAGGTGCCCATGTGCTTTTACTCCTTTGTATTGTTGTGGGTTTTGGGCTTCAGTGCTGAGATGATGAATTGATCCACAAAGTATACCTCAGTGATTCCAATTCTGATCATCAGTTTGATTAAGATACCAAACACTTGCTGATTGCAGCTTGACACATGAAGAATTGTTGGCTTTTAGTATTTTTATGAGTGCAAATGGAGGTTATTCTCAGCGGCTATAAGGTCATACCGCCATAAATAATCAATTTCAAGGCATCAGTTAGGACTCTGGCAACTTGCAATGTTAGTTTGACTTTTTTTTTTTGCATTTTATAGAGTAACTGATTATAATTAGATAAAACCTTAACTGATCTGAGTCATTCACAATAAAAGTGTCTTAGTTGTAGCCCTTATCGTTTTAATTGTGTCTATATAAATAACAGGGCTTGTATCAATCTTAGGTCATGCATTTTATTACTTCACTGAAATCCAATGATTCATAGTTTTTCATAATTTATCAAGAGACTTTCCAAATATCGGTCAACTCAGCGGCCTCCCAGTATTTTCCCTTGAAAAGTCAGTGAGTTTCTACATGGAGGTGTTGTGTCAGGCCTGACCTCTCTAATCCTGTTGCCCCCACTCTAGGTTAGGACATGTTTCATCCACGGCTCACAAAATTTAACATTTACACTCTTACTAATTTTCTTCTACAGCTGCTTTTGAGAGTGGAAGTAGAAACAGTTTAATTTACCAATGCAGTGCTTGGATTTAGGCCTAGCTTGTCGGTTGTGTTTTTTTTTTTGTTTTTTTTTTACCACACATACAGCAACCATCTCTATATTTTAAGTTTTCAAAAAGGTCACTGCCTAACTTCCAAAAGAGAAAGCCTTGATCTGTAACATGAGCTTGTGTCATCACAGCTACCCTGACGGGGAAAACAATGTTTAAATGTAGACACATTTACAATAAAAACAGAACAGTTACACATAATACGGTATCGCATGTACTTGCTTTACTTTAAACAGTGTAATGCTTCGTTACTCTATATAATAAATGGCTACCAGTTTAATTTCCTGAGTAAACAGCTCTCACTAATTACACACAGGAAGAAATGGCTCATCCTAATGAAGTCACACAGGGAAATGTCATACATTCTTCCATGAGCCACTGTTGAAAGCTATACAGTGTGTGTGTGTGTGTGTGTGTGTGTGTGAGTGTGAGTGTGACCTTTCAGCATGTCATTATGGTTTGGGCGGCTTTCTTCACCGCTATAGAATCACAATTATTTTCGGAGCTATCTGTCCTGGTACACTCAGGAGCCTCAGCACGAGCCGCAGGCCACTTCTGGTGTTTCTTAAGAGGCCTTCGGGACTTTATACCCTCCAGGTCTCCAGTAGGACTCTTGTTGCATGCCAGAGGACTGAGGTGGTTTGTGTTCCTCTGAAAGTGGACACCTTTCAAATAGTGTTACATTTCCAGGCAACGTATGCTAGCTAATCTGGGTCACTTTATCTGTTTGTATTTGCTGCAGGTATTTAGTTGAATAATGATAGCCATAAGGAAGTATTGTTTACCCTAAACGGGCTGCATGTTCAGCTTGTGCTGGAGCTGGAATCCATCAGTTTTAGTCACATTTATAGTTGTTGATGTAGTTATTACATTTTGTAATGTTTGAACAAATGTTTGGTATCTTACAGTCTATGACAATTGATAATTTTAGACATACTGGTAGTTCAACTCTCAAATTCTGGATAAGTTTTATAAAATACCTCTAAAAATGATAAAATAATTGATAATAAATGTCTCATATTGTTCAGTTGGGTTAAAAAATGACAAAACAGTTTTTCTTGATGCTTTGGAAATACACTACAGTTAGTTAAAAGTATAGGTATTTACTGAATATGAAAGCTAATTTTAATTTCTGACAGGACTATTTAAATAATCCACAAATATCACCTGCTCTGATTCAAATTGGGTGCTGTAAACCTGCCGAACTGAAGCTTTATAAATCGTATGTTTCACAGTGAAGTGGCCTGATTGAACTTTTTAAAAACTATAAAAGATTTTGCTTTATTTAGTTAGACACGGCATGACAATACAACATTTTTAATTGATATTAGAGCTGAAATGAATAGATGATTAAGCGATTTGTCCATCTGTAGGAAATGAATTAGCCATTAAGTATTTTGATAGTCAGTTAATCATTTAGATCACTTTAAAGTAAAGATGCCTTCACTGGTTCCCGCTTCTCAAATGTAAACATATTTGCTTGGGCTCTGGGAGATTGTGATGGGCATTTTACACTATTTTCTTCCAGTTTAATAGACCAAACAACCAATCGATTAATCAAGAAAATAACCGAATAATTGATAATAATAAAAATATTAGTTGCAGCCCTAATTTATGTATAACTGATGGTATAACAGAAATAAATCTCAGAGTTTCTGACCATGTCCCAGTGTCTGTCCAGGCTCCTGTAAAAGTCTTTTAGAAGGCCTCTCCATATTATACAGGTCAAGGTTTTATTAATTACAAATAATCCAAATAAGGCAGAGTTGTGATGTAACCAGTGGAGTTCAGCTGCATTCAAATACAACTTTGTGCGTTTGTGTTTTAGTCATGTGAAGTCAAGTACGTGATATATTTTGTGTTTAAATTGTTACAGTCATGGAAGGTATAAAAAGATTTCTACTTTATATAGACTCCTCCTGTGAAACACAATAAACACTGTTCTATTTGAAGGCACCGGACAATTCAGAAAATCTGAATTCTTTTAATAGAGTTCCTTTACACTTAAGTGCATGAATACAGGAATTCAGTGATGGGAACTGGAAGGCACGTTCCTATTATTTCTTGGAAAGGAAGTTACTTTATTGTTAGGTCTCTTGGATCAGATTCTGTAACAGGCCTGAGATAATATCTGTTACAGCTTTCCTAGATGTCCTTAACTGGCCGTTTCATATCTCAGCCTTATCACCCTTCATGAGCCTGAACAACAGGCTGCTAGCAATGTAGCACACTCGACTGAAATGATCACTGAAATGAGGTAGGCAGGCCAATGAGTAGCTTGCTGGAAGTCACTGATTGTCATGTTTTGTCTGCTTTTTTTCTGTTTGTTTTTTGTTTTTTGTGCCACTTTCCTGCACGTGAAGCCATATTTTGGAAAAGCTTACTCATCCACAGAAGCACACAGTGGAACGTATAGCCCTGCTGACCCTCCCCTTTCAATACAAGTAGAGTCAGGTGAACTTTGCTTCTGTCTAAATGGGTTTTATCATTGACCATTGCTGAACTTTGCTACTGACTGCGCAGAGTTCTCTGTTAATGTAATGACCAACAGGACGTACTGGAGTATGAATTATTGTCATATTTATGATACTGATAGCGGATACTTGTATCAGCTGAATCAAAGTGAACCACACCGCGCCAGAAGGACATTGGACTATGTTTGTTCTCCAGGTTTTGCTTACTGTATAATTTAGACTTCACCAAGAGCCTCTGTCCCTTAAGAGAGCGCCATAAAGTTCTTTCCAGCCTCAGAAAAAAATTCCGGGAGGCTAATTTTAGCAGGGTATCATTTTGGATGTGTGCCCCGTTTTTACAGTATACGTGCTTCAATTGCAGCCAGGGGCTAGTAAATAAGTGTAGAAGATTTATACATAGAAAAGAGCTCTTTTAAGTGTCAGGTATTGTTAGATTTATTGTAACAGTTCACTGGCAGTTATAATCTTTACCCAGCCAGAAAGCCCATTTATTTGACTGTATTTAATGTATTTATTTAAGTGCAGTCATTTTGCAGAGGCCTCTGTTATATTTGAAAATGAAGCTGTGCATTGTTGAGAGTTGGTCTGTGATTAGCAGCTGTTTTTAAGGGCCTTGCACTGCCACGGTGTGGGAATCAAACCCCCAAACACCAGCAGTGCGGTTGCCATTTTGCAGTACAGGTCCACTAACGGTCTGAAAATAGTAAAAACATCTTTGTCAGACTTTGAAAACAGAATTGACTTACTAGTAGAGTATTTTTAGATTGTTGCATTGCTATGTTTACTTAAGGAAAGGATTTGAACGCTTCTTCCAACACTGTACATGCACACATACTGACAGACACATTAATTATGAAAGATAACTGCTACTATTACTTACAAATATAATATTGTAATTAGAGTTTAATGCTTCCCTCCAGACATGTTTTAGGACATAAAAAAATAATCTGCTTTGAATAATAATTTGTGTCTAATATGGTTTTACCACAAAAAAGAAGTTTAAAGTTTTCATTTGAAACGTTTATCTGCTGGACACAAGATGTCTCCTACTTCACTGAAAAGTAAATTGTCAGTGTTTTTGCACTAAGTTGCATAATGGACCATGACTGGCTTCTAAACTAGTTTTAATGTCACAGAAGCATGCTCAAACATACACATATTAAACTCAGATTTAACATGAGCATGGAGAAACTTTCCCCCACTCTTCAGCAACACATTTGAAATCAAACTCTGCACAGTGAAGCTTAAACATCCAAGTGAAGTCACAATAAAAAAAAAAAAACACATTTCAGACTGGAGGGGGACTTTAAATGAAATTTACAGCATTGGCGGTTGAAAAGTCAAAACTTAACAAACACACATCTCCTTTTAGTTTAGTTGAGAGGAAGCAACAGCAAGCTATAGAAAATATCAGACAGCAACTCCTAAAAAGGGCCGACAATTTATGCAACAAAAGCTGATTCTGTATCATTCATAGGGAGCTGACAGTAGCTACAGCATGTATGCGGTGCTGCCTCTAACCACTAGAGAGTGATGTGGGCCAGTCACTTGTTTTGACCTTGCTTTCTGAGGTGGGGAGACAGGATTTTTTTCTTTTCCTTTTGGGTGGTGGGGGTGGGGATAGGGGTGGGGGTTGGTGGTGATAATATTTTCACACCAGTATAGGTGAAGTGAGGGTTCCAGTTGTGATTTGCATGCTGCACAACTTTGTTGCACTCATGTCAGTTCATTAAACAAGTATTTGCATTGTATTTGCATAATGGAGACAATAACAGCACACTCCTTGTTATATGTTACACGAATAATGGTTCATGGTTGCCTCGTGCTTTTGGGTCTTCTATGAGCATTTGTAATATAAGAATACACTACATTTGTAATTAGTTTCTTTTCTGACTTGAATGCTACAGTGTAGTATTGTAAGTTAGCCTAGCATTAGCTCAACGTTAAGGCCGGCCTACCAAGTTTTTACTAGCTGCTCTAGAATGAGAAGAACTTCCTTCTCTGTCTCACGCACGCACACATACAGACAAAGACATTAATAATGAAATGTGCCTGCTACTGTTACCTACAAATAACACAGAGGTAGTCTAAATGTAAAGTGCAGCGTTAGTGACTGAAAAGTCAACCCTTTACAAACCCAAACCCCATTTTGGTTTAGTGAAGAGGAAGCCACAGCAAGCTAGACATAAATGTCAGACAATGCTCACAGACAGTGACACTTTTTCTGTTTCCTCCTTATTGGTAAACGCATGACTTGCACTGCCAGAGTGTAGTTATTGTAGTGCATGACCTTTTTTTTATAGATATTTTCAGATGAAACTTTAGCAAATGTCATTAACATACATTGTTTAAAATAAAGAGAATTAACTTGTCTGTGAGTCTACAGTAGGTGTTTTAAAAAGTTATATGTGAAGTCTAGACAAATAACAGACAAGCTCTCAGTTGAAGGGTCACTGGGACAAATCCTTCATCCTGTGGTGGTCTCTAGTTTAGCATTTATTTATTTCATAGTCTGAGGCAGGTAAACATTTATGAACAAAATTGGCATGAGATGTGTTGCCACAAAGTGATTATTTACAGTACCAGTCAAATGTTTGGTCCAAACATTTGACTGGTACTGTATCTTATTGGCAAAATCGGGACATATGTGAGACAGTTATAATAATTGTTTCCCCAAGAGAACATCACTATAAGATTGATAGTGTTTTACTTAATACCTTATGGTATTTCTTTTTATTGCCTTAGGTATTACTATAATACTCTTGTACTACCCACTGGGACTTACAGTATTTTTGTGGCAGGCTTGATGATGAGTTTATGGTGACTTAATCAAACTGAATGTCATTTTTATCTCCTACGGTGTCACTAGAATTTTACAGTAAGATGATATACTGTATATAGCTTATGATTTTGCTATGATATTTTGTATGATTTGTTATGTTTTGTTGATCAAGCATAGGGAAATTATCTTTTCATGCTCTGGATCTATGTCTACGTGCCACCACTTGTCACCAGCAGTTATGACCAGCAGTCCAACCAATATGCGATTCTTCCTTCTCAGGTTATTTATTTCGAATAATTTTTAGAGGGTTAAAGGGGTCAAATTATCCTGAATTCACAAGAAAAAAGCAAAGAGTTGAAGAAAAAACGAGTAATAATATGTTTGTTCTTCTTTCTGATCTTGTTAATTATTTTGTGACTTCTTAAATTTATACATAACTCTTTAGGAGGGGTCCTGACCCCCAGGTTGGGAATCCCAGGCCTATAGGATAGTTTAATGGTTGTTAAAGGAGCCTAAAATAGACCCACATTAGGTGAAAGACCCTGTTTGAGCAGATTTTTGTTGATTTACCGTCTTTACTGCAGTGGGGGAAGAAGTACTCATATCCTTTACTCAAGTAAAAGTCACAATACAACAATGTAAAAATACTCCCTTACATGTAAAAGTCATGCATTCAATATTTACACAAGTATTATCAGCTAAATGTACTTAAAGTATCAAACGTGCACCAGAGTGACCCATGTTATATTATTGCCTATGATATTATTTCTTAAATTATATTATGCTGACATTAAACTAGTCCTCATGCTCTCAAGGGCTGTGGTGGAAAGTTACTCAAGTATGGTACCTAAGTTTGTAGTTTACTTGAGTATTTCAATTTTATACTACTTTATACTTTTGCTCCACTTCATTTCACAGGGAAATAGTGTACTTTTTACTTCACTACATTTAATGGACAGCTATAGTTACTAGTTACTTTGCAGATTAGGATTTTACAAACAAAACATATAATCAATATGTAAAATATGATGCAATACTATTAGATAAACAACCAGCAGTATATAAAGTAGTTAAAATGAGCTCCACCTCCACCTGCTAAAACATTAATATGCTGCTAATGTGTTAATGCATCAGTAATCAGTAATATAAGTAACAATATTCCAATAATATGATATATATATATATATATATATATATATATACATATATATATATATATATATATATATATATATATATATATATATATATATATATATATATATATAATGTAATGAGTACTTTTGCTTTTGATATTTTTACTTGAGTAAAATCTTGAATGTGGGACAGAGTATTTTTACAGAGTGGTATTACTACTTTTACTCAGTGGTGGAGGAAGTACTCAGAAAAACGTAGTATACTGTACTTAGTTACATCCCACCACTGCTTTACTGTACATTAGAAATGGCAAATATGTCAAGTTGTTTTTAGTACATTTACTCAAGTACTGTACTTAAATACAATTTTAAGGTCCTTGTATTTTACTTAAGTAATTCTATTTTATGCTACTTTATACCACTACTTCAGGACATTTTAGAGAAAAATATTGCACTTTGTACTTCTACATTTATTTGACATAGTAAAGTTACTTTACTGATTAAAAATGTTCATTAAAAACATATCACCTTACAAAATGTAAGTATATGTAATTATAGATGAAAATTCCCAATATATTTGCTTTTATAAATACTACTTACATGCCAATACAACAGCAATATTAATCAAGTAATATAATGTGTATAGTAATAAAGTACAACCCTCTGAAAGGGGCCATTTTGCACAATGAGTACTTTTACTTTTGATACTTTATGGTCATTTTGTTGCTTATACCTCTGTACTTTTACTTAAGAACAACCACAGAGTATTTTTAAATTGTGGTATTACTACTTTTACTTGAGTAAACTAGTACTTCCTCCACCACGTACTAGTAGTTCTCATTCTCTCAAGGACTACCATGATGGCCCCCAGACCTGTAATGTATAAACTACAGCGATAGGTGAAACCCAGTGCACACACAGACAGTGTAAATGGGTTGCCAGTTTGGGTCAGGGCCACCTCACTGACTGGAAGCCAAGAAGAAGAAGAAGAAAAATAAGACCCAGCCCCTTTGTAAACCAGCAGAGAGGCGTCCGGGTTTCCACCCCTTTGCCGATTAGTTTGATAGCAGGATAGCGAAGGACTAAATCGGGAATGGCTCCTCTCCCTTTGCCACACAAGTTATAAAATGCTATATCAGTGCGGGTTGTTAATGTTACAGTTTAACGCAGGTTTGTTTTCCACCTCCACGGTCCACGGTTACTTCCTGGTGCCACAGAGAGAGGCAGTGCTGAGTTAAAGAGACAGAAATACTGATAGAAATTCAGATAGAAAAAAATACTGAGAGAAGAGAGGGGTTGGAGACGCGATAGGAACAGTTGACTGGATTCCCAGAAATTGAAAGCCCTCTCTCTCTCTTCTTATTTATATGTATTTTTGATATTTCTTTGTGAAACCGAGTCGTTATTCTTCGTTGGTTTGTAAACTAACAAACGGTTTGGATGACGGTTGGCTGCGGCTAAAGCGGAATTGTAACGGGGAACATATTCCTCCCTCCGACGGAGAAGCCTCGCAGAGATTTTTTTTCCTTTTTTATTTTACAGTAGACTCATTCCTGTGTCATTTTAAACCACAATATCATCCCGGGTGTTATTTTATATTTTTTTACGATTCCACAAGGAAGGGTTAGGGCGACGGAAGATGGGTTGTTTGGGCAACAGCAAGACTGAAGATCAACGCATCGACGAAAAGGCACAACGAGAGGCTAATAAAAAGATAGAAAAACAGTTGCAAAAGGAAAGACAAGCGTATAAAGCCACACACAGGCTCTTATTACTGGGTAAGGCTGATTTATATGTGATGGCTATCTGAAATGTAAGCTAACCGTAATCCCTTTCGTTTACCGAACACGTAGCCCCATTTGACAGCGCTTGCAATAATATGTCATGGGGGTGGATATTGATGGAAGCGAAGCTCCAGAGCCTACAATTAGCTGGCTTCATTTCCAAAACATTTATGGTTTTAACGCTAACCTGGATGTCCCCATTCGTGTTCATTTAGTGGTATTTTTATGTATTTTTTGGTCTATTTTTTCGAAGGTGCGGGAGAGTCCGGAAAAAGCACCATTGTGAAGCAGATGAGGATTCTACACGTCAACGGCTTCAACGCGGAGTGAGTGCTATTCAATACACTTATTAAATTGCTACATTAACGGCTCAGATATTATATTAATGCTTATTCTTATGGCTATCGTCCTAATGAATAACACTGTCGAGGCCAGAGTATAGCCTGTGAATGGATTTTCCCCAGGCACTGCAGCGCCTGTTGGGCCCAGTATCCCATGCAAAGCAGCTAATATCTTTCCCCCCTCCTCTCTCTTTTTTCCTCCTTTTCGTGTACATGTACAGTTATCATACATATGTGAGGATCTCAGTGTCACACAGATGCCAAATAATTCACTGTTTCCTGTTTCATGTGAGAGGGTGAAAGGTTGTGATCGACACAGGCCTATTGATGATTTGTTTTGCTGCAAGGCCTTGCATGGCATTGATCTTACCAGTGGTCTATTTTAAACAGGCCTAGTACATGTCAGAGTCCTGTAACTGTATGAAAATCATCTGTATATATAAATTCAAAGTATTTATCCAGGGTAGGCTGGATTTTAGAGGATATGAGGCATAATTTGGCCTTTTTAAGGTTTAAAAAATGAGAAAAATCTTGACTACAGCACATCGTATCTCTTTACTTTTGCATTTTACTGAACCATATCCTGCATTTCACTGTTACCTGCCCTCCACTGGTACATACTCTCAGATAACACCTGTACTGTATAATTGTATTAGAATACAGTCTAACCTGGCAGTAACCCCTATCTTACTAACCACCTTGATGATAAATCTTTTGTGGTCTGCTGTGGTTGATGTTTTCGTAACCACTGCCTCACACACATCTATTCTGTCCCCATGCAGGGAAAAGAAACAGAAAATCCAAGATATTCGGAAAAACGTGAAGGATGCCATAGTGGTGAGTTTCGCCTGTATCGCTTCCCAAATGTGCTCAGTGTCTCTGTTGTTACACTGAATCCCACTGCAATCCCATTTTACTGATTATTATACAGGCTTACAGATTTTTTTCCTGTATTCATCCTGCTTAATGCTTGTTTTTTTGTTTTTTTTTCCCTCTCTCCCACAACTTCTGCTTTGCAGACTATAGTGTCTGCGATGAGCACTTTAATACCCCCAGTCCCGCTAGCCAACCCAGAGGACCAATTCAGAATCGAATACATCAAAAGCATAGCACCTCTCTCTGACTTTGACTATTCACAGGTAAGATGTTCATAAAGTTTCTGTGTGTGTGCAGATGTGGATATGTGTGAGAGAGAGAGTCAGTACGACGGGCTGATATAGCACATATGTGCTTTTTTGTCTTAATGTGCATTTGTGTTTGCGTGGGTGTTAGATGGTATGTGATGAGAGCATTTGCTGTTTTTATGAGCCCTGTGGCCGACAATGTAGATCCTGCTGATATAGCTCAGGGATGTCAGATGTAATTTTGCTTTAACAAACCTAATGTTGCCTTTCTTCTTTGATTTACTCCTCATTATGACGTGATGGGGTGGTTTTAACAAACCAAAGCTAAGGGCATTGTTTTTCCCTTTGGGAGAAATGAAGATATGAATGGAAATGTCAACTAGTTTGTATGAAATCAACAGTTAATTTATTCAATTGCTTGTTAAAGGTTTGATTCCCTTTCGTAGCTGGAGCAGATGTACTATATGTGGATTTGAATGCAAGTTGGAGCACATGGGATTCCTTTCAGTGTGTGATCAGCCATTCGATAGCACGAGGTCATGTGTTGGAAATGTAGATAATGTTTTACATAATTTTGAAAGTGTTCCTTGTTTGACAGCGGCTGTGCAGCAATGCTAAACAGGAATGACAAATTAATACAGAGCTGCAGATAGACTCTTGGAGGTTTGAATTGTTTATACACTTTGGGCTTTTATGGGATCCAAATAAAAGTATTAACATGCTATTATGGATGAATCAAGTACATGGTTAGTCTCCTTTTGGCGTATTGATCAGCACTTTTGTTGTTGGTTGTATTTGAGTTGACAGTGATCCCTATTCTCATCATGTTGTAACTGAGGTACTAAACTTTTAAATTTAAACTATTGTTCCTTTTTATATACAAAAGCTTGGTTTTAGAGCTGAATCTATTAGTTGATTTATCCATTAGTCGATCGATAGAAAAATAATCGGCAACTCTTTTGATCATGATCATTGGTTAAAGTTATTTTTCAAGCAAAAATGCCAAAGATTCCCAAGTTCCAGCTTCTCCAGTGTGCAGATTTGCTGCTTATCTATGTTTTATATCATTGTAAACTGAATATCTGAGTTTTGGACTGTTGGTCGGACAAAGCAAGACATTGGGCCTTAAGACATCTTTCGCTATTTTATACTCTATTAATCGACAATAAAAATAATTGTTAGTTGCAGCATCTACTTCTTTTAGCTTTGGTTCCTTTGCTTCTTTTATCGAGTTTGCAGATGTTCACCATTTAAAAAAAGATTAAAACACGTGTGTTTTATCTTTTTGCCACAATATGGCATATGACTTTTCCAACAAGGCCTCAAAAGCTGGCCAATATTTAGGTCCTAAGGACATGGTACTACTACTCACTGGGTTTTTTTGGGTCCTGCAGTTGCTCTCAGGTCTTATCCATACATCACGTCACTGCTTGGTCCTTTAAAGTGGAATTGTTTTTGCGTCGCCACCTTAGTTACATCTTTGCATGATGTTTCCCAGCATCCCTCCCTCTCAGCAACTTTATTTAATGATACGTAACAAGAATATCCATGAAAAGGATTTGGGTGTTAATTTCCTGACAGGGCCCACAGTGAGAGTGTTAACAGGGCAGCAGTAGTCTGTGATGCTGTGTTGTGTGAGGGCCGGGGCCATGGGGAGAGCCGGCGTTGAGTTCCCAGGCCCGGCCAGGCCAAAGGGAACAACATGGCTCTGTTTGAAATGTCTGTGCTTGTCATCAGTCTCAGGCTTCACTTGTGCCGTCAGTGTCACCACTACATTGTCACTTAGTGCCACCAGGCATGATATCCAATACAGCAGTGCAGGAACACGGCCAATCAGTAACCTGTGGCTTTCACCTGTTGGCGCCGTTGTGAAATGTGGAAGTATGTTTTACCTGGAAACTTTTGGAGGGATGATATCATGGTGAACCAAGTTCATTGATTTGGAACTCTCATCTTAAAGTCGTGGTAATAAATATGATGCACTTCAATCAATTTTAGTAGTTTTGTGGTAAGTTATTGGCGTGGACGGGAAGAGGAAGTAGACTATAATATTTGACTTCCAACATTTCCCTGAATGACTTGCTGTGTATGTTTAGGTGGAGAGAGAGTGATGGTGATAGCTTTGGTTGTACCATTATGAATGTTTTTACTAGGGCTGCAACTAAAGATTATTCTTATTATCAGCTAATCTGCCAATTGTTTTCTCGATTTAATTGTTTGACAGAAAATTGCGAAAAATTCCCAGAATCCCAAAGGTGATTTCTTCAAATGTCTTGTTGTTTCTAACCAACAGTCCAGAACTCAAAAGTATTCAATTTACAATGATATTAATTGCAGTTAAATATTAATTATAATAATAATAATTAATCGATTGTCAAAATAGTTTTCTTGGAAGCGACTAATCAATTATTCGACTAATTGATTTGGCTCTAATTTTCATAGTACACTCATCACGCACAAAATTACCTTGTCATATGACGCACTGTACTGAGACGATTTGAAAGTCTTTACACACCATTAAATGACTAAATGACTGCTTTACTGCATAGTGGTGACCATGGAGATGAGTCATTAAGCTTTATTGGCTGCCACTCTCCAAAAAAAACCCTCTTAATTCGTTCTAATCTTTTTCTGCTGAGAACATTTTAGTGAAAGAAAAAAGTTCTTCGGGCACTCTTAGGTAGATCAAGCCTTCATTTACTTGGGCATATTGAACTTTTCTGTTGTCTTTTCTGTCTCTGCTGTCTGAACATTGCATTGTCGCTGTGTCAAGTCTGTGACGAAGGCTGGACTCACCCATATGTTATGTTTACAGTTGTTGGTCTTTGCGGTAACGATTGAAATAATGGTGTTGTTTATCAAATTAAATAACTTTATTTGGCATTGTAATTTGACGTGATAGCGTAGTTAGGTCTTTTCCAGTCGAGATAAGTGAGCCTGAGAGAGAACAATGTTGTGGTGTGCTGTGTCTGGTTAGTCAAATAGGACGGCGACAAGCTACAGAAGTATTGCGTCATGGTCTTTTGAACGTACTGTTGGTGGAGAAGTTGCTGTCTCTTCTAAGTGATTAAGGGATGGATTTCTTTCTGTATGGCTTTTGTATGTTGACGTGAAATCATGACATTTACTGTTGATGTTTTAGAAAACATTCTGCGATCAAACACGCATGAAATATCTTCATGTAAAGTCACATGATCTATGTTTGGCTGGTTATGGCACAGATAGATCATGAATATGAGATAATATGCCTCCAAACAACAAAATGGGCCTGAATGTGCGAGGTACACTTACAATAGTTTTAGTACAAGTGGGGTGGACTTTTCTCTGCATGCACCTTCATGACAGGGAATTGTTGTAAGACAACAATTTCCCCTAGTCTTACATGTAAATTGACAGGCTTAGTTTTTCTGGTCTGTACTCTTTATCATCAAAGCACCCTTTTTTGTAAAACTGTTCCCTACAGTAGCTTGGGATAACAGTAGGGCCATGGAAAAGAAAGCACTGATACAAACGGTCGTCTATGCAAATGGAAACAAATGCCACTGCGGTGGCTATGCTAGCCACCCGACAGTGTCCGTCGACTGAAGTGGAGCAAATTCAAATGAGCCCCGGCCCCTGTCTTTGCACCATGTACACATGTTCACACATGTTAAAAACCTACAGTACATGTAATCCTGTCCATTTGATGCTAAAACAAGCAGGTCACTGTAACTATTGAGTAGCATTTGAGACCTGTTCATGTTATTTATATACACTCTCAACAAAAAAGACAAGGATTAGGTCCACACAAGTTTGTTCTTTTGTTTTGGGGTCTTCAGGATATGAATTACAGCCTATTGTGGAAGGTGATCTTCATATTATGTCCAGCCCCACCCATTGCTGAACTGATCTATTTTGCGTTTGGGTGCAGAATTACTGTACTGATGAATGGTTTAAGTCTTACACCGGGGCTAAACCTGTACACCTCAGCAACTGTCAGTGAGTGTGTAACTTTATTTAATGTTGTCTGATGTGAGTTTACAGGCCAGCTAATAATTATGACTTTCTAATAAGGAACGTGACCTGCTTTGTGCTTCTTCTGTTCTTCACCACAGCCGTGAAGGGTAACACACCTCTAGAGCGTTCCCTTGTTGTTAGCTTCTTGGTGATTTCCTCGTGATGAACAGCTTCAGTCCTAGAAGTTAGTTTTTCCTCTAATTGATTACTTGAGGATCCGTGATGTGGGGCAAAGGGTGGCACGGAGGGCTGCTCCGTTTTTGGAACCATGTTATGAAAGATGAATGGTCTCGAACAGTCGCTCCCTCTCCTTTTGCTTTTGCTCTCTTTTTTTTAGCTAAATTTGTCTGTACTCTTTAACTGAGGTAACCCATGAAAGTCAGGTCTCTCTCTGTGCTGGGTGACTGTTATCTAACACAGATATTCTATTCAAATCCAATAAATGTGGCGATGATGGTTTACTGAGGAGGCAGCTGGTTGTCTGGCTGGCTATGTATGGATGGATTTGACTAGTGGCCGTTGCTGTACATTTAACTCTGAGGCCAAAGGTCTCTTCAAAACTTTACCCAAAGGAATTCTAGTGTTCCCTTGCGATGGAAGATGCAAGCCATTTGCTCCACAACTTTGTTTTGCTAAGTCGAATCAGATTTAGGCCATTTTGTTCTGTGTCAGCCTGACCTATATGATTCAAGTGAAATATTACATCACGCGCCCAACTTGATTAACACTGAAACTAAGGCTGAACTGAGAACTGGTCCTAGCAGAGCCACCAGAGAATCGGCATCTCTCGGCTGGTGATGGAGGGGTAGTGGAAGTGGACTGGGAAGAGCACAGGAAAGAGTTAAAAAAGCTTGTGTTAAAGCAAATTCCCTCCTGGTCTCTTTCTGTGTTATCAGTTCCTCTGTAGGGCACTGCAGCACACACTGCATTTATTCAAAGGCCCAGTGTCACACGCCTCTGTGGAAAAGAGCCCTGAGGACCATACTCTGCCCCCTTCCACCCTCTACCCCTCATCCTCCCTCCATCCAGTCCCAGCGCCTGCTAGCTTTGTCGGGCCCTTCTTTGGGTTTTCAAACCCCTCGATGTCTGCTGCTTGACAAAATTTGGCGCGACCTGCAGAACTAATAGCAGAAGAATGTAATCAGCGCTGTTGAATCTTATTGATATTAGTTGAGGTGGGTGTTAAAGTTTGACTGTAACAGAAGTGGAAGCAAATACAGGCAAGAAAGCAAATATGGCGCCATTTTCTTTTGAGTTTGGTGTAGTAGGTAACTCCTACGTTACAGAAAAACTGAACCATGGTTGTAAAATTAAAAATAATGTGTTGATGTATCATATTTTGGTATAATTAATTGAAATATGGACCACACCGAAACACAGCTAACATATATAGCATCCGAGTTTAGGTTATTCCTGACTTGTGCCTGATGTGTGAGCCTATATTCATCTGTAACAAAAAATAAAGCAAACAAATGTTAATGTCTCTCTGTGAGTCTTGTGCGGACTGGATCAGTGGATTTCCTCCATGTTGAACTTAATCACCGGATCTGCCGAGAGGAGATCGCCCGGAGCATGTGATCATTTATCAGGCTCCTTCTCCCTCTCTCTCTCTGGTTCGGGGCTACTTTCACCCTCTCCCCAGCCAGAGCGCAGAGCCAGTGCTGAGTGCAGAGAGTCATGTGGTAGTTCCAGGCTAGAGGAGGAGCCCATCTGAAAGACATGTGCACAGGAGGCGACGAGGGATATTAGCCCAATCATCTTTGTTTAGGGCATACAGAGAGTCCTGGGAAATGTCTCAAAGTCATTGATAAGATGAGTTCCCCTCATTATGTACTCATTGAGACTATGTAAAGTAATTTACAGCATCATGCCTATGGATGGATTTTGCACAGCAGGAGTGCTGGTTGTATTTGTATATTTTAGGAGATGCAATTAACTGTTTATGTAGTGTTATCTGAATTTGATCACAGTTAAGTTATGGCATCCAAGTGCACCACTTTTGGTGCTTTAGCTTTACAGTTTAGAGAAGAGAGCTTGTGACCAGAAAGTCATGAGTTTAAATTCAGGAACTGCTGGATAAACCTGTATCGAGGAAGTGAATGAGAGCTCAAATCCCCTCCCTCTGCTACTGCTAACAGAGGTGTAAAGTAACTAATTGCAAGAGACTGTCCTCCCTAAAAATACGGCCGCAAGCAGCTTATTACGACCCATATTTATGTTTATTGTTAGGCGCCGACCTATAAAGAGCGACAAAGTCTGCACAGGGGGGAGATCGGGGTGGATGTTTGTGTCAAACAACACAGGACTGTCACCCAGGAGACCGCTGTTCATGTCCTCCAAAAGTCAACGTTGACTTATTTTAACTTGCGTATGTAACTTAACTGACGTAACCAATGTAGTTATTTTAACCCAAACCATGATCTTTTCCTAAACCTAACCAAATAGTTTGCGAGCATTTCACAATGTTAACTACGTGTTTATTATTGTTACAATGACGACAAAGGTCCGGTAAGCCTATACATGTCGTTTTGGGAAATTGCAAGTACTCACATTACTGTACACTGTATTAAATAGCTTTTTCTTGTACATTTTTAGAAATATAAAATCAGTATTTTATGCTCTCATTTTAGCAGATTCTTGACAGTGCTGTATTCAAGTACTTTTTACAAAGGCAAGAGTGGCCTACAATTATGCTGTTATGGCATGATGAGAAGGATATTATGTTAAGTTTGATGTGACCCTCTTATTCTTAGAAAGGCAATATATGGGAAGGTGTTCAAATAAAAAAATAGTGGCATTAAGTATGTAGCTGGAGTTGGAGTTGTGTTTAGCTAAACTTGGCATAAAGACCGGAAGCAGTGGTAAAAAGCTAGAATGGCTCTGTCCAAAGTGAAAAAATACACCTGCCAGCACCTCTAAAGCTCACTAATTGACATGTTGTATCTTGTTTGAAGGGAATTACATGGAGGAACTATTTCTTGACTAACAGTGGTTTATATATCAGCATCTCTGGCTTTAGTGCAGGTTGCTAGATGAGGTCTGTGAGCCCAGGTTTTAGTATAGCTCCCCGTACAGGCTCAATGGTACAGTACCAAACCTGGCAACCTCATTTTGATGACAAGACTCTGGGAAGCTGCCCCCTGGTAACTGTGCCCGGCTGCACAGGAAGTAGTTAGTCGTATGTTTTCACTTTAGACAGAGCCAGGCTAGTTGTTTCCCCCTGCTTCTAGTCTGTATGCTAAGCTAGGCTAAACACATCCCTACTCCAGCTCCATATGTATTATATGTATTGTGTACGGACATTAAAATCCAGTCAAGAAAGCAAATAAACCTATTTCCCAAAATGTTGACCTATGGCTTTAAGTAAAATACAGTAGTAATACTTGTCGAGTAAGATATTCTACTACTCTCTTTGCTCCTGCT
The DNA here is from genome assembly GCA_008360985.2 of Macquaria ambigua. Classification (NCBI taxonomy): domain Eukaryota; kingdom Metazoa; phylum Chordata; class Actinopteri; order Centrarchiformes; family Percichthyidae; genus Macquaria; species Macquaria ambigua. Next base: position 7,773 of record VMKM01003752.1, on the reverse strand, counting down.
AATGAACTGCCCATGAGCAAGGCAGTCCTTGGCACCCAGCTGCTCTGATTAAACAGTAGAAGACAGTGGTTGTGCTGGGCAGATGTGTGTATGCACTGAATGTATTGTATGTGGTGTAGATGAGAAACTACTGTATGTATATGACCAATTTGTTTTCTTTGGATAAATGTATGTACAAATCGGGCAGTAGAATTTTCCATTCGGTTTGTTTGTTTATTTATCTCTGCAGTTGTCATGGCAGCACGAGTTTCAACAACTCTTAAGTCACATTTTCAAAGTACATGTTCAGGATTTGAATGTCTGCAGAATTTCTTTTTAAACTTTAGTAATAGTAAAAGGCTACTTAGTGGTAAGTTTATGAACACATGGCATACTTACCTATACCTGTATTTTCTACTTGCAAAAAGTCTGCTATGATCACAGACATAGATACTGGCAATTAAGTGGGCATGGTTTTGGCATTTGTGTAAACTTCCTTTAATGACTATTTAAATTAGCTAACAAAGGAAGCTGTTTGTAAAGTAACTTTACATGAGTTTACCCTGTGCAGTGTGCTCCAACAGTATCAATATGAATGAATTCAAAGCCAAGTTTAAGACTTTTTGTTGTCCAATGTATGTTGTTGTCTGTTTCTCAATGTTTTTTTTTTCCTTTTCCTCAGGAGTTCTTTGATCACGCAAAGAAGCTGTGGGACGACGAAGGAGTGAAGGCATGCTTTGAGAGGTCCAATGAGTACCAGCTCATCGACTGTGCACAATAGTGAGTTCAAACATGATTAAAAACATGATCAAATATGGTTTTCAGCTTTGGATACTTGCAGGTTTACAAAAGATCGTTCACACATTATGTAATCAGTTATTCGTGCAGCCATAATACAGTGAGAACAAGACAAGTGAGCTATTTTGCTTTTTTACAGCCTGTAAACTGTTGTCACGTCCCTGCTTTGTCCGTTCTCTTTGTGTCATGCTTGAGGTGAAAGCTCTGCAGTGTGTGCTGGTGTCATGTCATATATGAATATGGCTGAGATATGTTTACTCTGGGTGTGGCAAGGCAAGCAGCAGCAGTTGTATTCGTCCTTTGGAAAATTATACATATATCTCTTCATGTCAGTGTGTTTGACATTTTCACCATGGCAATATGCAAAGCCTTGTCTGGCTGGTATTAAAATGCATTGATGTAATATTTGTCTATAAACACATGTAGATGTAATAGTGCTGTAGTTAAAGTTGGGATTTCTCATGTCATTGTTGGTGATGGTAATAACCTACCTGGGGGGTTGAAAGACTCAGTTACAGTGTCTCTAAGGCTGGACAAAAGCTATGTGGGTCATGATTTGATTTTGGCTACAATCTGTGTAGAGTTTGTCTTAATACAATTGTACTCCAGATACTGTCGTTAGGAAATACTGATAACTGCAGTGTGGCAAGGTGCAGAAACTGATGCCTCTTTGCACGGTGCCCCAGATTGTTTGGAAGGCTCCTATAGTACCTTGGGCCACCATAGGGTGCTGGTTGTACACGGTGGAGGGCCCCTCTCTTGCCTGTAAAAGGAAGTTTGGATATGCAAAGTGACTAACTGATTACAGTGCTCTCCTTCTGCTTCCTCTCTGACTCACCTCTGGATTCACATGTAAATATGAGGACATACATGTACATGGTGCAGACTCAGGAGTGCAGCCCGCTGGAAGTTGTCCCCTCCCATCCCAAAGGTTGGCTCCCTTTATCTCTCAGGGTCCAGTCAAAGGCGCACTTTATCAGTGACTGGGGATATTGTCTTGTTGTTAGCGATCTGTGAGTCTGCGTTACATGGGTGTAGCGTTGAGATGTTTTAAAGATGTTATAACATGTAGACAAACAGTCTCTGTACTCTCTTCCTGAATATCTTCTGTTCCTTAAACATCAATTTGACTCCAGGTCAAGTCTTCCCTGGTTGCCCTGCCTGAAAGCAGCTTCCATAGAAAGGAGAGAGATAGTCAGGTGATGGTTGGAGAGTCACATGAATCTGTAAGGTGGAGCTGTTAAAGTCCAAGGCCTGTGTTTGTCTTTGCTGCTCTGAGTCAGTCTGTGTCTGTGTGCAGTACAGCGGCACAATATGTAAAAAAGCATCTTGTGTTTATTTTAGTCAGTATTCCAGTATGATAGTGATCACCACATAATATTGTGGTATCATGAACATTTAAAATCTTCTTTCTGAATGTCCGTGTTTTAACTCTGTATATTCATGCCGTGGTCTTCTGAATGTTGAAAACAGAGAATATTCTATATTGTAATAGCTGAAACCACTGAGGCTTGCAACTAGCTGAAGCACTGAAGATACAGCTGTCCTGTGACATGAGTAAACATTAACAGAGTAAAATGAAGACAGTGAAAAGCATACAGTATTTCACTTGAGTGGTACTGGTTTATATGTGACTTTTCTGGTGCTGTCTGTGCTCTTATTTCTGTCCTTATGTTGTAAGTAGCCAGTATTTGTTTGCATAGAAGTTATTATACATCTGCTCCTCCAAAATACTGCTAAATGACTGATGCTTAATTGTTTATTTTAAGCCTCAATTGACCTCCCTGTTTCCAACCTCCTCCTCTTCCATATCATTTTTTTTTTCTCCATTCGATTGCTTCTCTCTCCTGCCCTTCTCCCTGTCCTCCTATCACTGCCTCTCTGGCTGTTACGTTGCTGCTCCTGATTGGTTAACAGCTGGTGAGCAGTTGTGTGTTTGGCCAATAAATCATCATCAAGCGAACAAATGTATATTGGTGGTGTGTAAAGGAGATAAACAATGATAATAGGTCATAGCTTCATGTGGTTTAGTGTGCAAAAGACCAAACTGTGATTTCAGTTTTGATTGTGGCTCTTACTTTATATGTCAGACGTTTTGAGTTTTGAATGGCAGTTCAGTGTGATAGTTGTTGTGTTTTGTTGCTCATGCGCTTTTCCTTGTCTAAAAATAACATAAACAATCTTGAAATATAAATCTGTTTTCAGTGATAGAAAAGCCTAACTATCTCCATGATTTTTGGAGCAGGAAAAATCAGTTTTCACATTTGCATTTCATTTTGAGATCTCACTGTCGAGTAGAAACATCACAATATGCCTCTATTGTCAGTGGGTTTGATTGATGTCTGGAATTTGTCAGACTGCGTGGCCTCTCACTTACTTCCTCTCTCAGTTTTAACCTCTGCATGAACTATGTGTGGATGGAGGACATTGGAGATACTCTGTCCTACATGGCAGCAGACCTGTCTGTGTGTAAAGGCGCACACCCACACACACACACACACACCTATTGTTATTATGACCACTAAACTAGACTAACTGTTCTCAGTGACTATCATGGAAGTAGTGAAACACTGGCAGACGGCTTCAGCAGCCAACTGGGTTGAAAGGAAGAGAGCAGAGGTCATAACTTTGGTATTTAAACAGATGTTGTGTTGTTTTGGCTATTCCTCTAAGTTCAGAAGAGACATGTTTGACTACAAGGGTCTGTCTCTTAGCTTGTCCCTTCTTCTCAGAGCTAGCTACTTTTGAGCTAGCACTAGTCCTATAGTCAGTCCAGGAAGCTTTCATTTCATCTTGTACTTTTGTTCTCTACACCCGCTCTCTCTCTCTCCCTCTCATTTCTTTTGTATTGAACCTGCACATACTTGTGTTTGTGTTGTAGGCTATGTCTTGGATCACAAATGGTGATAAGAGTGCTTTCAGTCACTCTGAGAGTAAATTAAAGAGGAAGTTGGCCTACATGTGGCTGTTTGTGGGAGGAACAGATTGGCAGGCTGCAACCTTACATGCTAACAGTCAAACACAATAGACAATATTGTCGTAAAACCACCAAACAAGATCACAGCGGAAGGAAATTTGGTTAGATATACATAAGCTATATGTGGTATTTAGATTTTGTGAAGGCGGATTATATACCTCTGCAATTTCATCTGTGTTGTCCTTCACAGACCTTGCTCCACTGGCAGATATTTTTTCCAGCAGGCCTAACGCTGGACGGCCCATTGGACAAAGGCACAGGAAATAAGCATGGGCCGATGGCGAGCGCTTGTTATGCCAAAGAGCATGTCCATATCGATGCTTTTGGAATCCTGTCACCCATTGATCTGCCCCCTCTGCATTGCACATTTATACGTTTTAAGAGCACAGATATGTGTCTGCCAGTTGATTGATTATGAGCTATTTTCAGCTGCGGCGGGCCGGTTCCATTGCAATGCCTTGGATGTGTCAACGGCAAAATCAAACACTTTTTCACACGCAAATCTGGACTCCCGGGCCTCTCTGCTTTTTTATTTATTTATTTTTTGTGTGTGTGTGTGGTGAGTGTTTGTCGCAGTCCCCCAGCAAATATGACACAATTCATGACACAATTCATATACTAAGGGTATTTCTTACTGTAGTGGATGATTGTTATCCGGTGTTAGATGCTGGCTGCTGGGCTGATAGGGAGCTCTCTCCCTGTGTTGGTGTGCTCAGTGGCTGGAGGAGAGCAGCCCTGGATGGAGCTGGAATCTGGGAGTGTAACCCAAGAAATGAGGCTATGAAACAACTGAGCGATACAGCTGGGGTTTATGTGTGATGAGGCTGGAGTTTTCTTTAAATGCTGTAAATGTATTTTTTAATTATCTCCAAAACATATTGAGTGGCCAACCGTAGCCTCCCTTTGATCAGTTTGAGTCAAAAGACCACTGCCTATTTATTTAAGAGACACCGTGCTTTTTGTCTAAGGCAAAATGCATCGTGGTCATTGTAGTTTTTAACTGTATGAAATAAGTGATACAGATAAGAAATGTTTAATCTACCAGCTTCAGGTGTCCTGAATGAATTTAATATCTGTTAATCCATGTGGACACACTGCTAGATAATGATAGGAATGATGAGATTTGGACAAACTTAGAAGTTTTGCAGTATCTTGCCATTAGAGCTAAAACAAGTTATCCAACTAATTGATTAGTTGATCAACACAAAATGTATCTGCGACTGTTTACTACTGCTATTTATTTGTTAGAGTCATTTTTGAAATCAAAATGCCAAACGTCTTAGTTTTCAATTGTGAGGATTTGATGCTTTTCTTTAACATATGTGATGGTACACTGAATATCTTAAAGTTTGGTAACATTGGTCAGACCAAACAAACAATTTGAAGACGTCACCTTGGGCTTTACGAAAGTGTGTTGGACATTTTTCACTCTTTTCTGGCATTTAATACACCAGACGATTCATCAATTAATCAAGAAAATAAGTGGCAGATTAATTGACAATAGAAATAAATACTAGTTGCAGCCCTACCTACTGTAACTGTTACTCATGCCTTTGTACGTCCCTGTTTTTTCAATCCAAATGATCATCCCTCTACAGTTATTAATCCCCACAATCCCATCTAGAGTTTGTGGTAATCACACATCGCGCACACACACACACACACACACACACACACACACACACACACACACACACTAGGAAATACACACACACACACACACACTAGGAAATACACACATGAATTCCAAACATACAGGAAGACAAGACTTGGCCCTGATTCACCATTTCTTACTGAGACAAATGTCAGATTGTTCTTGCTTTAGCCATCTAGAGACATTTCACACTTTTTGGCACCATCGTCATTGACCCTAATGAGGATTAAATAGAGAGGGGCAAAGATCAAATATTGAGGAAAAGTGTGGGCTATTCAGGGTGGATTGGAAAATGGGTGTCACTGTCGCACACTTTCAAAAGATAGATGGATTAGTGAAATACGGTAGAGCTGCATCTAATGATTATTATCATTATCGATTAATCTGCCAATTGTTTTCTCGATTAATAGATTAATGGTTTAGTCTGTAAAATGTCATAAAATGGTGCAAAATGTCCATCACAGTTTCTCAGGGTGCAAGGTGACGTCTTTAAATGTCTTGTTTTGTCCGACCAACAGTCCAAAACCCAAAGATATATAATTTACAGTGATATGGAAACAGAGAAAAGCAGCAAATCTTCACAATGGAGAAGCTGGCACAGAGTTCAGAACCAGTGTTTGGAGTTTATGCTTGAAAAACAACTGAAACAATTAATCTATTATTAAAACAGTTGCCAGTTACTTTCCTGTTTATCGAACTAATCGCTGCAGCTCTAAAATACAGAATGTAAGGACTTTGAGCCCCCTGTCTCATCCCTCCTGTCAGGAGAAAGGATTTATTTCCTTTATCTGACAAATAATGGAGTTACTGAGTGTTTTTTATTAAATAAATTTAACTAATATTTCCAAATCCTTATGCTGTTTTCAGGCTTTAAGAAGTTGTAAACAGGACTTGTAAACATTTAAACTTAAAAAGAGTAATGCAGTTTTTTGCTTAACTAAATGTTTAAATTTGCAAGGATCATCATAGGTCAGGACGTAATGTGGTGTAGTTGGTCCAGGATGGAGAGGTGCAGCTGGGACAGGACAGATCTCCAGCAGACCCGGGGTCCTGGAGATGGGACTGTGGATAGACATATCCAAGGCTGGGTCTGGTTCTTGGTCTAGGCTGGGCGCTGGGGTTGGGGCTGGGGTGTAGTGCTGGTCACGGGACTCTGTCACCAGCCTGGGAGCCACTGACACAGTCATCTGAGGCAGTAAAGTGCTAAGAATGGCCGGCATTGTCAGCCAGCCCCAGCCCCTGAAGGGCCTACAGAAACAGAGGGGCTACGCTTCGCAAACAGTGGCTCTCCTCAATAAGGAGCCTCTTCTGTTCACGGAAGAGCCCGAGAGAGCGATATTTATACACCGGCTGCATGTCACTGCTGCTTTTTTCTGTCACCAATAAGTTGCTTCATTTCTTAATGTTTTAGCTGGTTTGATGCACACAGTATAATACCAAGGGATGGACCAAGGGATGAGGCTGATTGTGACCGGGTCTGGGCTCTGCTTACATGTCTGAACTAATCTGTGTGTTTATATTCCAGTGTAATAACTTTCGGGTTTACTTTTAACTCATAAGAAATGGATTTTCTGCTGGGATGTTTGTCTCACTGCAGCCAGAGCAGCATTTGAAATTGTGTTAAACCTTCACGGACTGTATTGTTTTGTCCAGTTTAGAGCACAATTTGAATTTATGCATCTAAAAAGCATGAAGCTGAGAGTCTGTTAGGGTCTGTAGGGTCAGTGATGTTAACTTGATGGACAAGCGGACGACTCCGATTTGTAGTCGTACAACCAACTTGCTCGAAAAAGTCAAACAATGCTACAAAGAACAAAAAACTAGGAAAGCCAGTAAAAATGTATCCTGATTTCAGATTCAACCCTCACAAAATGTTTGTGAAACAGCACCCATTTTATTTAGAGAAGTGCTTTTAAATGAATTAATGTTTATCTTTTTTTTTTTTGTCTGCTTTAGCCACTTTCAGTAAACAAACTCTTAAAAATAACCTAAATGGTTTCAGTTCAGTTATTCTGTGTGCATGCTTTTTGCCTTTTTTTAACAAGAGAATGATGTTAACTCAAATATTTACTACAGCGCAATTCAAATCATATTATAACTTATAACTTCAATTGTAAAAAAACAAAAAAAAAAACACTTTCTTCATAAAAAGAATCATAAAAGGCCTTAATCCAGATTAACAAAAACCTTTGTGTCGCTTGCTAAAATCAGATGACCCTGCTGTCAGCTGACTGAGGAATAATCAAAGGGGGCACTATGGAAGCGTGTGTGTGTGTGTGTGTGTGTTTGAATATATCTGCAAGTGTGTAGATGTGTGCATGATTTCTGAGGAAAAGGAAGGAGTGGTTTTGAGCTGAACTGTAGA